>BGPT01001754.1:35253-133516 GCA_003297045.1 Symbiodinium sp. clade C Y103 | reverse complement strand
TTCGCATCCTCACCTCTTAACATCTTCAATATCTTTTTTCTCATCCTCACATCTTCATCTCTTCATATCTTCACACCATCTTCAAAACTTCACATCTTCGCATGCTCACCTCTTCACGTCATATCCTCAAATCTTCTCATCCTCACATCTTCTTCTCTTCACATCCTCACCTCTTCACATCTTCAATATCTTTTTTCTCCTCTTACATCTTCATCTCTTCATATCTTCACACCTTATACATCTTTTTTTCTCCGAGATATCTTGATATATTTCTCTCTTTATGCTTCATGCTATACCATCTTCTGACTTACATATTTCACTACATCTCTCTTCGCTCTCGGGCCATCCGTCGNGATATATTTCTCTCTTTATGCTTCATGCTATACCATCTTCTGACTTACATATTTCACTACATCTCTCTTCGCTCTCGGGCCATCCGTCGTCTAGTTGTGCTAAAGTTTGAACATTGCCGAGTTTGTGATGCGAGGTTGGCTTCTTTGCCTCCACCTTTGGAGATGTCGACAGGCAAGGATGTGGAAGGAGTGGAAGGAGCAGAAGGAGCACCGGTCCAACCGGAGCTCCAGAAGGGGAGCCAAGGTGAGGTTAAGACCACAGCTACCACAGCTACCAATGCTGCCATGGCCCAGAATTCCCATTCCCACAACGCCTCAAGAAACCTGCGAGATGCACAAACCCAAAAAGTTCAGCGGAACACAGAGTCAACTGCAGCAACTTTGTGGCTGGCTGCCTCTGGAATTTCTGTTGAAGCATTGCTGGCTGAATGCCATAGTTTTGAAAGGTCAGATGGATATTCATCAATCCTATCGACTCCATCAACATTGGATTTGGAGGATTTCTGCCAAGGACTGTTAAAGACAGTGGATGGTCTGACACCTTATCAAGCAGAGCTATTGGCAGCAGAAGCCAAATGTGGAGTGAACACAGTGAGCCTAGACCTTTGGAAAGGCGTTTTCCGAGAGGCATCGGCGCGAGTGGAAGCAGCCATTGATTTGTTGCAACAAGTCATTGGCCCAGAGGAACTGGGATGGCTTGTTGAACAGCTAGCCTCGCTTGGGATGTTTGCCTCCCTGCAAAACACTCAGCTTGTGGCGCTCTTGGCACAAAAACGGTCATGGCAAGGACCAACATGGGGAATGGTTGAAGAAATGCTTAGCTTGTTGGATCCTGCTGGCACCGGTGAGGTCCCAGCGCGTCCTTTGGCTCGGCTCCTATCGAAAAGGGCTGAGGCATTCTGGCAAAATCAAGTTGCAGATGCAACAGCCCCAACAGCCCCAACAGCCCATGTGCCTTTTACACCGGTGACATCAAATGCAAACGCTACGAATGGCTTTGTCGCACCTCAGCTGTTTGCTGCAAGGCAGCTGATTTCAGCTCTCCTGTGCTTGATACGGGCTGGTGAGTTGGATGTGAACCTGGTGGCAGAGCAACTTGATGCTGCTGCAGTTCAGGTTTCTGATAGAAAACCGATTCTTTGGTGCTCCTCATCGCCTGAGCCAGTAGCATTGGCAGGGATTTTAGAAACTGATGCTGAAGGAACGAGTCGTGCTCTTGAAGTTTGGCAAGCCCTACACTTACCAACATCTGCGTCAGCTGCTGTGCAAGCCTTGAAGAGCCTCTCAAGTGTCGAATGTGTTGAAGGTGCCCTGCCTCGACTCCGTGCCCAGAATATCATCCAAGAGCTTGTTCATGGTGATTTTGGGGGTCTCCCGCCCCAGTCCCTTCAAACACCTGGGTCGTTGGGTCATTTCTTTCAAGCTTTGCTGTCTATTGGTATGGGCCCTGAACAGCTACGGAGCCGGTTGCGAACGTCTTGCGGCACAGCAGGGCCGAACAAAGTGTACCTGGACCAGTTCGCTGCATGCCTTCAGAAGTCTGGCATTGTCATGGCTTGGGCAGACTTGTTGGAGGCGTGGTGGTGTGGGATGCTGGGTTCGCGATTTTCCAATTGAGCTTATAACGCATTCTTCAAAGCTCGGAATGGCAATTTTTGTCGTGTATTCATGGTCATGCATGGTCAATAGTTACCTTAGTGTTTCTCGGTTTCTTTCTTTGTTGTTATTAATATGCCATGTTGCGCCCTGCAGGTTGGCCGCCTATGGGCTCCTGAAGGCCTGTTGGACGTGGATGCCCTCTATTCGGACCACAAAGTTTGGCTAACTTCGCAAACTCCTGGGGCCCCTGGGTCTCCTGAAACCCTGTCGCTGTCTGATGTGAGCTCAATGGGCCAACTGAGCCGATTGGATTTGCCATCGTATGTCATTTTTGCATGCCTGGATGCTGAGAATCAAGGCCATGTGTCCAAAGAAGTGTTGAGGAAACTGGAGGAATGGCCATCGCCAGTTTCGCAGTTTGTATCAGGTGCCCAGTTGCTTTATGATCCATCTGGGAATGGTGTTGTGACCTATGCACACTTCAGACGCTTCTGCAACTATTTGGATCGGCTTCGGCCTGGTGGAACTGGTGGTGCCCTCCAGCAGGCCAGGGCAGAAATCCGTAAAGCGTTGGTGGAACTCTGTGGGACCAGGAACGGCTTTGCAGAGCAAACTGGTCGAACGTCTCGGGGGTTGGATGCTCCAGCAGAATTTTCTGGTTTGGTCCGGTTATTGCAAGACGCCAGCGGGTTGAAACGTGACTTGGCAGAGACCTTTGCTGGGGCATTCCTGGCCGTCAGAGCACCAAACTCGGCTTCGTGCAGTTCCTACAGTTACAGAGGATTCCTCATCATGGCGAGGCAGTGTCAGGTCCTTTTGAGAAGACACGTGGATGACCTGTTCAAGGCGTGTCTCGCTGCATCAGTGGATTTGGAAATGGTTCTGTTGGATCTCATGCCCAGTCCAACACCTGGAGCTGTGCTTGGTTGGGATGCACTTCTTTCAGCTTTGGCAGCTCAGGGGGTTGACATCTCCAAGATGGACACTGAAGAGGTCGCTTGTGCGATCGATTCTTCTGGTAGGAGGGCTGTGCCGGTTGGCGAGATCGCTGCTGCTGCCAAGGCGTTTCAGACGCGGCATTCGTCAGTGCTGGAACATTTGGCCCACAGAGCTGAAAGCGACGATGCAAACGGACTCTTCAATCTGGTCAAGTTACACAAGGCTACCGGACCTTAAGCACGCTTTGACCTTTGTGGTGGAACAATGAAATCACAGGCTGGACGTTCGAATCCCCTTGGCGTTGCTGCATTGCTGCTTACGCATTTTATCCTAGCACCGATGCACGAAGTGGTCAGCATCAATATGTGGACAAATTTGTGCGAGCATGTGCGTGGATGAGAAAAAACGGACCCAACGTACGCTGGACGAAGACCGGGTTGATCGGACATCCAAGAGGAAAACACGCCCTATGAGTTCTCTGACTTCTCACGCAGCGGACGTACCTGCCCGGAGCAGCTGAGTGCTGTTGACTGCTGTTGCGTGGACCTGCAGGTGAAAAAATGTTTGCAAAGTGCTCGGATGCAGATGTGTTTTGCACACATACCGACCCCTTGTTTTTGCAGATGTATGTCCCTGCCTGGTTTCGTGATGTCTTGTGTTTTTCATCTAGCCTTGAAAGGTGCAGATGTCTTGGGGTTTTGCATGGTTTTGTCACTCTGTCACGTGACCATGCAGCGCAGATTCATTTTGTATTTGTGACTTTTTGCTTGAAATTGCAGGACTGCGGCCTCCATGTACAGCCTGGACACCAGCTTGACCAAAGCAGGTGGCACATTTGCCTGGTCGAAGACTTTGAAAGATGAGCTTGAGGAGCTTCGTAAGACTCAGTGGATGGATTTGCTGCAGCAGCAGGTGGATAGTTTGTTTCCTCTGTTCGGAGAGAACGTTGCTTCGGACAGACGTGACGGCACTTCCAAGCGCTTGGTGGATGTGGTGAGCCGAATGCTGGAGACGTTTGGAGATCCATATGCGCAGTACTACCCTCCAGAGGAGTGGAGTGAAATCAATGATGTGGCCGCTGGTCGCGACGTGGTTGGTATAGGAGTAGCCTTTGCTCAAGACACGGCTCGAGGTCGAGGTGCCGCCCCTGAGGTGGTTTCAGTGGTGCCAAAGAGCCCCGCTGCGGAGAAAGGCGTTCGAGTCAGCGATCGTCTCGTGGAGGTCGATGGAAAGCGCGTCCGGACGCCCTCAGATGCAGCTCGTTGGATCCCAGGACCGCCTGGGACAATCGCCAACGTGAAGTTCCAGCGCTCAATGCCTTGGGCACCTCCGGTAGCGTCTCGGCAGGTCATGCTCATGATAGAGAAACTGTTTAAAGCAGCAGCATTTTGATTGCAGGCATATTGGAAGCTATTGGAAGTACAGATGTATCATGGATGATGTATTTGGCACTTCACTAAGTCGCTCAAAACTTTTTGCAAGATTTCAGCTCTCCATTAGTTTGCCCATCCTCGTCCCACCATGGTACTTGTAACTTTCAACCAAGGAATATGCGGTTGGAGTGCAGCGGCAGGGAATGCGTGTGGATGCAGTTGAATTTCAGCAGCTCTCCGATGTGGCGGGTTGCTTGGCTCAGGCAAAAAGGGTTACAGAAATGCCATACAGCTGGACAAGCTTGCTACCATAGAACCGCAAGGATTATCGAGAATGGGTGGACACGCATTGTCTTGACTTATCTGAAGGTTGCATCCACATCATCAGCTTCAATGGGCCAGAGGTGATTGCACCAGTGCAGCGTGCTTTGCAGCAGATGGAAAGGTGGAGGACTCTGAAGGGCTTTGCCATTGTGAAATGTCAAAGAAAGGGGATCCAATCGAAAAGTGTTCAGCAAAGCATTCCAGAAAGATTGAGTTTTGTTCGTGCCTAATGAGTTTGGTGTGCCCGGCAGGGTTGGTACCTCTTGTCACATCTTGTCACCATGTCTTCGTTCTGCTCAGGTTGGGACTGTGCTTTTTGGTGGTGGATTTGAGGGAGAATTGTCCCAGCCTCGTGTCCTTTCCACCTCTGATTTCTGCGATGAGTTTGAGTTTTTTGAAGCATTTGTCAAAACATTTGGTGAACAGCTTCTTGATGTTTTGTCTCTGATATGGGTTGCACATGCGTGAAACATTTTCAAAATGCTTGGCAGACTATTCAAATTGAACGGGTTCCCCAGAATTATCGGTTGCTGACCTCCAGCGTGCTGATTTTCCCGAGGGATTGAGATGCAATGAATCAGCCGCTTCAAGAAATTTACAGATCCTGCGGAGATACATTTCAAAGAATTAACAGTTAATTAACAAACATCTTGCCAGAGGTTGGTGATGTAGAGACATCCTGCGCAAATCCTGGAGAGAGATGAAATCGTGGATATCTGGGATTACCTGGGATAGGACCCGAGGAAAGTGGGCTGAGCACTGACATTTGGACCCGCATCTTCCCCCTGACCAGAGCCATAGTGCATTCTCTTCGCCTCGAATTTCTGCGCAAAACAGCTTGCTTGAGGTGGCGGACGCCTGAGAGATGCTCTTGAGATAGCAAAAATGCTCCGTGCAGCCGCTTTCAAGGCGCAAAGCTCCACCAAACTCGTCAACTCAGTGACTTAATTACAGCAGCATTTGCACCTTCCCGAAATGAAAGATCCGATAGAGCCCTTATGCGGCTTATGCGGTATGTGACTGTGTGTGACTGCACACTTGGATTGCTAGGGAGGCCATTTGCCAGCAATGCGGCAGTGGTCAGCCGCTGAACTGGCCATTTAAATTCGGCTTGAATTCTGGTTGAATTTGAACTCAGTGTCGGTAAATCAGTCGCAGCGCAGGGCCTGGCTTTCACAGTGTCCGCGCGGACGGCTTCTGCTTCTGAGCTGCTCGTGAAGGAGCTGCGTTCAGAGGCGTGGAGTCCATATAAACTTACAACTTATAAACATCTCTTTTTGGCCATAGCATGCGCAAGGAGTCCATATACAATCATATATATAAGATCATTGTCTTGAACAATTAACGACTGACAACTAGAAGGTAATTGAGCAGAGGTGGAATGGGAAACTCAACACAAGACCCTTCTCGATGGTGCCTTATGCAGAACAAAATCCAGCACAACGGAGCAAGGTAGCTTGATCTTGGTCTTGGCAGAATGTGCATTTGGTACATTCGTTTGATTCATTTGGTTCAAACTGCACAGATTCTGCCAAATGTCGCAAGATTATACTGTAGGGTCAGGGCTGACATTCTTTGATATGTTTTGAGTTTTTTTTTTTTTTGCTGTTAAAGTTTTCAAACGGACCCCGCAATCCACGAGTTTCCGCAGCTCGGATCGGCTCGGAACGGTCGGCTCCTCATTCCCCATAGCTTGCGAATGCTGAATGAAACTCACACCCTTCCACACGGATAAAAGGTAGACATCCACATGACCTTCACTCACCTAGCCTGGCCACCCACACTTATCGTACCAAAAGCCATGCCCACACTTCACATGCGAACCCAGGGCAGAAATTTCATTGTAAACCCGTTTTCAGCTGCACATGGTCAAGCATGGACATTTCACAAGCATACTGTAAGGAGAACGTGTGCTTCCGAGCTGGAGCCACCCAAGTAACCGAAAAGCCATGACTGATGTTCCCAAACTGATCGCCAGTCGCTTGCTGGAAGGCTGGTGTATGCTGAATAAGTCGTGTGAGAAGGACTTAACTCCTCTTCTGAGATCTCGGGATGGAAGAGAATTGTGTGTGGCCTGTGAGCGCGACTCAGAGAGGTCCCGGGCACAGAGCACGGAGTCGGCGCTGCCAGTTCCGTCAGCTCAACTTCCGGAGGCCGATGCCACGATGGCAGAGCCAGTGGAGAAGGTGAAGCCGGTGAAGCCGGTGAAGCCGGTGCCACCTCCCAGGTGTTTTCTGCCAGAGGTGACACCGCAGGCATCGGCCGAGCCGAAAGAACGGACCGAACGGACTCCGGCTGGTGGTTTGTGGGAGGTCTTGGTGCAAGGACCTGATTTGAAGTTTTGCTGTACCAGATTGGCTGCATCTCAGAATGAACGTCCCAGGCTCCTGGCTGACAGCTTCGCAGTGAAAGTTCGTTTGGCTGCGGCAGTTGGGGTCGATACCTGCGCCGTGCAAGAGGCTGCAGCTTCGGCCTGCAAGATGCTGATGCACAAGATCATGCTGCCCAAGTTGGCAAGTGGAAATACAGAAATTTGTTCCGCCAAAGGCCAGATGTGTATCACATTTGATGGCAAGTTGATCTTTAGCTTACCAGAAGAGGATTGCCAAGTGGTCCCACATATGCGTGTCACTCCAGAAAGCCTAGCTGGAATAATCTGGGAAGAACTTGGACGTACCGCACTCAAGTCACTTAAGAAGGTGCCAGATCTAACGGATGGCTCCACGGATGTCTCCTCCAAACCATGGTGGTTGGAGGTGTCTCTCATGGATGGCACTGGAAAAGAGACCGCCATGAGGCGACAGTTGGAGCATGGTGGATTGCAATGATTTTCCTTTGGAACCCTTGGGAAACATGTTATCCCAGGCTCAGAGACACAAGAATCTCATCATCCATGTACCATATGCTGCGACTCCTGCCAATGTGTGGAGAAGCAAAAAGGCTTGAGAAAACCCGGAAGACCATCAGCTTTGCAACATATGGTGTCCAAACTTTCTCAGGCAAAGTGCTCAGGCATGTTCAGGCGAGTGCGCACTTCAGGTCTTGTCCGATTGTTGTGAGGCACTTGTGATATTTTGCGGTCGAGAAGATGTGCCAAAGACCTACGGAAAAGCTGAGGAGCAGGAGATGCGAAGCTTTGGGCCGCCCAGAGTTGCAGTATGTTGCAGTTTCATCCAGGTTCAACAATGTTCAACATGTTTCTATGTTCAAAGTCCCAGTTAAACTCTGTTGATCTCTGTTCATCCTTGCGACTTTCCGGATTCTTTGGCCTGGCTCTCCCTCAGGAGGCAATTGAGCTTAGCGATGGTGGGGCCCTGCTACTCACAACTTCGCTCTGGGCTATCGGCTTCAACGGCATAATGGCAGTCCGGGGCCCAATCATATGGGATAGCAATGGATAGCATGGGAAAGTGCTGATTCAGCAGACATTCAAAGTATTTCAAAGTCCAGTTCCACACTATGAGCAAATGGGAATGACTACAGTAGGGCCCATGAACTACAATTACAGTAAGTGTAATGGCGGAAGATTGTTTGGTTATGTTGTATTCTTTGAGTTCATCGATGATTTGATCTGCAGGACTTGGTTTGCGACAGTGACGGGCAGCCTGTGGAAATCCAGCAGCTCAAGCAGAGTCGGCTTCCGCAGCTGGACTTTGAGCCACACAGATTTCGGTTCCAACTGATGGATGAGAAAGGAACAAAGGGTACAGTATGCAGTGTGTATATTCATTATTATTCATTCATTTTGCAGCACCAATCATTAGAATGCTCTAATCGTAGTCCATGATCATCTCCAAACCCTCCCTCTCATTGTTTATGCTTTTGTGGCAGGATGTGGGGGATCCCACTTGTAATGTACGTTTGATGAAGGGTGATGTGATAATTGTCAGCCCGTCCACGTGTGTACGCATTGACGTACACATACATAATACACATTATAAAATATTATAAATTCATAATATAATATAATATAATATAATATAATATAATATAGTATAATATAATATAATATAATATAATATACTTCTTCCATCTTCCATCTGTTTTGATCGCAAATACGTCCATATCAAGCAATATCAAGCACCAGCCATCATACCAGCATTCCCCCAGTGGTTTTTGTTTTTAGGGCTAGTCCCGAGTGAATCCAGGGGTCATTTGAGGCCCTGGGAGGCAGAGACCTGCCGTCGCTGTGCTGAAGCGGCTTTGGTCAGAAGTGCGGCCAGCGGAGATGTCTCGGAAAAAGGTGGAGCAGAAACTGCAGGAACCGGTAGAAAGTGGCGCATCCAAGAAAGTCGGAGAGCAACCATACTGTACCAGCTAACTGCAAATGATCACAGATGAAAGGAAACATGGAGACCTTCACTGGGCCTGACTGTTTGATGCATGTCACTGCCATTCAGTCTAAGCAAGTGCCGTTGCATGCTTAGAAACCGCAGCCAGAGGCCAGCCGCCAGGCCCAGTAGCAAGACATGTTTACTACAGCATGCGGAAACATGCGCAGGCATAGAGCTCTACTCGCCAGACTTTTTTCTTACGGCTTCACATCTTCAGATTTCAGAAAGGTTGCAGGTTTGTTGCAAGGCTCTTTCTGATCTTTTTGGACGTATTGCGTGAGGGAACCTCAGGAAAACATTAGTGCAGGTGGACACTCGTAGGCTAGACAGTTTCAGGGAAAAGCAGAGCCTGGCTTCATGTCTATGATTCATATGCCGCGGTTTTGCGCAGAGACGCGCAACCAAGCAGGCCCGCCTGCAAAATCGTGCAAACCAGATCCAAAGTTGAACCCCTATCATCCAGTATAGAACCTGGAGTTTTCTACCTTTTTTCCATTTAGTATTCACTTCGGTTCCTCTGGCACCCTTCGTTCATGCAATCGATCAGTCGGACAATATATTGAAGTGCATTGCAACCACGCCGAACTTCGAGCACAGTGTCAACAATTTCCCGCTGCCTTGCTTTGTTTGGCTTGGAGGTCACAAGATTGAGTGAGCACATGCAGGGGTGCCTCATGCAATGGGAAAAGCGTAAACCATTGTAAACTGCAAGTGTCGGAGAACAGAGTTGGATCAAACATCTTCCAAACTGTTCTTAAGATGTTTTAAGATATCCGCAGCAGCAAAGGATTTATGAAGCCGCTTTATGCCCTCATTGCACTTCAGTGTCGCGAAACGGCGCTTGTATCCAGCGTCCGGATTTCTGTGAAGCATCGCCATGGCCGGCGGAAGTCCTGCACCGAGGGAGGATGACAACTTGGCGGTTGACAACTTGGCGGTGGAAGTGCGCCGAAGCGCGTTCGAGGAGCTGCAGCGCGCAGATTCAGTCATGTCACCGCAGGCTTTTGGCCTAGCCACCTTGCCCTGCTAGTCTTGGACCCTCTTGTACTGACTCATGTCACATCAGGCAGGTGAGTCATACACAAAGCCTTTGCGGCTTGTCATTCTTTTTCTGATGCGATAGACTCGCATGATGTTCACAGGACCTTGAGGAGAAGCTGGTGTGGCGCAAGAATGCGCCACTGCTTTACGACCTCTTTGCCTTGTGTCAGCTACAGCTTGCTTGCTGACGACATTTTTGTTTGTTTATGTTTGCTCGTTCATTTCCGTTCCTTCCTTTTCATAGGATGCATGCACACAGGTTTGCAAAGCAACTGCAACACATGCCGACACCAAAATATTACCGCGTACTGGATCGGTCGGAATAGAGCGTTTCAAAGTGCAAAAGTATCGGCAACATTGGCACCCTTGCACCCCCTGACTCACCGGAGGTGACTTGGAGCAAACAGCACAATCTGTGTCCTGGCTCCCAGACGTGGAGGGCGAACCGACCAAATTGGCTGTTGGCCTCCGTCAAAAAGGATCTCAGAAGAGCATCTTGGCATCTCCATACTGTACATCAAATCTCACCAGTTCATCTCACCAGTTCATCGCACCACTTCATTCTGCCCTACGTTGCAAGGACTCTTGTGGGGGTAGGCTTTAAGAATAGCCCGATTAATTGTGATCATTGAGCTATAGATTTAGCCAAATTTTGAAAGCATGGGGCATTGGACATTGGACATGGGCAGGTAAGCTTCGGGTGCTGGAACTCACTTGCCTCGTGGACAATGAATCTTCCGAAGAACCTTGGAAGACGTGGAGCATTGAGGATTTGGGTGCAGTGAGTGGCTTCGGTCTCAAGGGCATGAAAGATCAAGCACCGTTGCGAACGGCCGTGGATTTCAAGATGCCCTCGGATGCAAATCGCGTTGCGGCCTGCCCAACACAGGCTTCGCTTCTTGCCGTCAAGGGATGCTGTGGCAATGTGTTCCTTTACGACTGCAAGAATCCAGAAGGATCAGAAGGATCAGCAGGTTGTAGAGCCACGCTATCTGAAGAGAAGCCAGTTGAAGGATATGCCTTGGAATGGAGCCCTTCAGACGTGCATTTCTTGAGCACTGGTGGGCATGATGGGTTGCTTAGCATTTGGGATGTCCAAGCCAAATCAAAACTTTGGTCCACCAAGGCACATGAAGGACCTTTGAATGATTTGTGTCACTCTGCCAATGGCCAGCAGTTGATTACGCTTGGAGAGGATCATGCCACTGTCATTTGGGACGTTCGTGCCAAATCCAAAGCCTCCGGGTTTCAAGCTGCGACAGAGCAATTGAGCGTAGACTGGAATCTGACCGAATCCCACTTGCTTTTGACTGGCGGCAAAGATGGAGTCCTTCACATTTGGGACATGCGCAAAGTGGACACACCCTTCAAGTCTCTGAAGGGCCATCGTGGAGAAGTGGTGCAGGTCAAATGGTGTCCAAGTGAGGTCACCGATGGTGTTCCAAACCATTTCTTGGCATCTGCCTGTGCAGGTGGCCAGACCATTTTGTGGAACATGTCAGCTGATGAGCCGAATGAGGACGGCGAAGCTCCAGAGGTTCTTTTCATTCATAGCGGTCATCATGGCGCCGTGAATGATTTCGGGTTGGCCCCTCTGGATGACTTCCTTTTTTGCTCCGTGGCTGAAGACAATCTGCAGCTGTGGCAGCCGGCTGCCGTCATCATGAATGATGAGGATGAGCCCTGTGAGAGCGCCGCAAAACGCCAGAGGACTGAAGCTGAGACTCAGGGGGACGAGTCGAAATGAGTCGAAATGAGTCGAAATGAGTCGAAAGATTGAACAGCTCCAGGCCCTGCGGGTCGGTATTTGCCTGCGTGGCACTGATTCTGGGTGCCGGGACAAAACGCTGTGGCTGCAGGGATGGGCGTTGATGGGGATCCCTGCCTGTGTGATGCAGACATACATAGACATACGTATAAATAGAGCCTATGCATGCCTATGCTGACTTTGCATGCCTTCAAGCTTTCTCCCGCAATTTTGGAAGCAAATCTTCAACCCAACCCATCTCTTTTGAGAGTGCCAGACTTGAAAGCCTGGTTTGCAAGCCAATATGTTCCATGCCCAGTTTGCAGGCCACGGGGACACGCTTTGTGCGTCATTTGCTCAGAGAGCTTTTCTTCATTAGTTGCCACATTTAAGAAATTCTGTGGGCGGTGCAGTTTTCAAGCAAATCTATCCATCCTTCGATCAATCCATACGTACAGTGTTGAGGGTGCTTTATTTGTGGCCACTTGAATAAGCTGGCTTGAGGCCGCAAAGTGCCGACATTTGCCAACTTTGCATCGACAAGGAGAGCCTCAGTTCATAGCTTAACGCTCGTCTCAGTGGTAGCTCACGGGGTTGCCTTCAACACATGCCACTGCAGTGCCATACAGTAATTTCCAGTTGTGCAATCCTGTCCGGACTGTTGCGCAATACTGACATTCAAGGGTATGCAGGCTGAGACTAGTTTGTTTTTCCGCAGGCGGTGCCCCAGAATCAAAGACAAGCTGCACCATGAGCTTCTCGCCGCTAGCTTGAGCATGTTTCAGCCATGTTGGCCGTTCCAGCCTTGTGTTTCTACCTGGGATTTGACAGCCAACTACACTTCACAGCACGGCCATCCAATGCCTTCCGGGCATGTGTGACAAAGAGGAGGTTGAACACACAAGCACAAGCAAACCCGATTCTACCTACATGGCAAGAGAGGCCTGTTGTGGAGTCTGTGCCTTGCTGTTCTCCGCAGACTTTCTGGGGTGCTTGGACGACGCTGCTGGTTTGCTTGTTTTTGTCTGGACCAGCCAGCGCTGCAAAGTGGTCAGGAACGCACATTCCAAAACGTTCTCTGACGGAAGCAGCAAAAACTTTGAAATCTGGAGCTTCTGGAGCTTCACATTTGCCCATGGCAAAGTATCCCGATCCAATGCTCCGAATGTCTGCTCGTCCAGTTGCAGAATCAATGTTCCATCAGTCGGCACTGAAGCTGTTTACAGAAGCCTTACAAACCACCGCTGCTGCCGAGGGTGCTGTGGGCCTAGCGGCAAGTCAGGTTGGCGTTGATGCCCGCATCATTGTCCTTGACCCTTCAGTTTCATCGCAGACGGTGTTTGTGAATCCCCAAGTTGTGGAGCGTAGCTCAGAGGACAGCATGCGATGGTGGCGCGAACGCTGCTTGGTTTTGCCACCTGATGTTTTGGTCACCCTGATGCGGGATGCCAGGATCAAGGTCCACGCCTTCGATCTGCAAGGAGGATCATACACTGTGACCCTGGAAGGTGAAGCAGCTCGTGCCTTTCAACACGAACTGGACCATTTGAATGGCGTTTTGATCATAGACCATGCTGTCGATGATGATGACCTCACCTCACAAGCTGCTTGTCCGCACTGACTTTACTCGTGGGCACCTAGCCTGGCATCATCTGGCATCTTTGAAAAAAGGGTTTGAGCCATGTGGAGCCACAGACTGCAATGGATCCAGGACGTTGAGGGGACAATGTAAAGAGCCTAGCCTAGTCTCTCCTTTGCCAAGGGACGCATAGGAACACCAGTTTGGCTCCCAGTAGCCCATTTGGTTTCAACATGTTTCAACCAACTTTTCCAATGGACCTGCGCGACCGTGCCAATGCCTAGCTTTGATGGAATCCTCACGTATCCTCAAGTAGGCCTAATTGCCGATTATATTCTGCACATCCACCCGCCAGCGGATTCTAGTATGATAGATAGGTAATATGTAGACAATTCCTCACCGACCTGGTTTGATCATCTGAGGCTTTTCCGCAGATGAAACAACTGGAGGAGCCTGATCATCCTTGGAGGCAAGAAATAGCTTTTGCACGACAAGTGGGAGCTTTGGATGAAACAAGTGGAGGTTAGATACAATAAAGGTTTTTCTTGCAGGACATGTTCAGCGAAACTTTGCGGTGGAACCCCTGGACTTACAGCGCTGCCAAGAGCTCCAAACTTCCTCGTTGGCTAGTGCAATGGCAAGGTCACTTAGTCAGTGATGCGAAGGTGGAAGTTGGTGGCCTTCAATCTTATTTGAAGGCGTAAGGCGTAAGTCTACAAAGGCATGATAGAGTGCCAAAACACCTGAGAAAGAGCTTTTCTAAGCTGGCCCAAAGCCTGGCCAAACTCTTCAAGTTGCGAATGGACAAAGAATGACAAGGATACAATATGATACAATTATATGAAGTTGTGTGCTCTTCATACTCAGATGGAGAAAGAGGTACATAGCTCTTTGACTTGGCCATCTGACTGCAACGGACCTCCGATCCGCAGAGCATGAAGGCGAGAAAATATCATAAAATATCGAGCCTGCCTTGCCAAGGGAATGACACAGCACAGGATGCACTGGTTTTGAACCAAACCACCAATTGCAGTTGCTGAAACTTGCGTTTATGCTGTTTGCAATCTGGTTTCCCCTTCAAATGCGTGCCACTCCTGCGCATGAAACTGAAGCCACACATCATACCGACATTGCAGCCATTGTTTAGGCATTTTAGGCCAACTCGGTCCAATTCCAATGAATTTCTACTTAAAGGAAACATAGGAATAGGACGGAGATTTAGCATGCATGCTGGAACATAGTGCACCATTGACAATCTTGACGCACGTGGGAGGAGCCAAAATGGAGCGAGTCATCATCTCCGATTTCACATCTGTAGATTTTGCTGCAGGGGTCAGAGTTTCAGTGCTCAGCAAAGTAGACTTTGAGGAGAACAGGCTAGCAAAAAGTGCGAGGACATCACTAGATTGGGGAGCCCAGCTTCGTCTCTTTTAGCACAATCCGAAGAAAGTTCTTTGCAAACCAGAAGTTTCACCTCATTGGCCAAGATGTGCTATCTTCTTCCTTTTGTTCGTGGTTTTCCTGGCCTTGAATGCCAGGGGTTTGACAATGGGATTGTCGTCGTAAGTAGGGTGACACATGACAACACATCTTGAGCCAGAGCCCTTTCTTTTCGACACTTTTTGGATCTTTTTGGCGTCATTCATGGGGCCATTTACATCAGAAGATTTAACAGCCAATCTGCAGCCATTGAGTTCGCTCCAGACGCTAGCCGCTAGGCAGCCGCGCAGGATGACGTAGGCTTAGGTATATGATGGTATATGGTACATGTAGTATGAGCCCACCACGTATTTCAATCGATGTGACGGCCCCGGCAGAAGTTGTGGATTTGCCCCGCCTCAGGGGGGCACAAGGCATCATAAGGCCCAATGCACACCAATGCACCAGTTTTTGTCACAGCCCAACTGAACAAAATTTAGCTTGCCACATTTTGATCATTTTGGCTGCGTTGCACGGCGTTGCACGGAAATACATGGTGCCGGGAGTGCTGCGATGTTCAAGAAGCCAGAGGCTAAGTCTTCGCTTCGAGTTGGCAGGGTGAGTCGCATTCCGCAAGTGGGATGGACATGGTCAAATACGGTCAAATACGGTCAAATACGGTCAAATACGGTCAAATAGTTAGTTTCAATTTCCTTATCTAACTACTGTATATCATACCATATCCAAAGCTCATTCTTTGTTGCCACACGTGTGAATTTTAGATAGGTTAGATACAGCAACTTGTGAACATTTGCATGTGATGGGAAGATGAATAGGATATCAAATTGGCGAAAACCATATCTTGAATTTGTCCAAATCAGTTTTGAAAATAGACATGTGCTCTGAGGTTGCAGAAATTGGTGCCGAAGGATGTGAAAGAGGCCAGAAGGATCGAGTATGTCTTTGAGGAATTTCAGTGGCAAAGTTTGCAACAACTGCAACAACTGCGTTTTGGGACTGAGCTGTTGCTTATGTGACGTCCCATTTGAGGCAATTCACAGTGCCCAAGCTGCCATCTCAAGCAGCACCAGCTCGAGTGCAGTTCTCAGCGCAAGGATTGCCATATGCTGCCGTTATCTTAACATTTTTCGTATCCAAAATCCGAAACACATTTTATTTTGGTGAAATGTATTCAATGTATGGTATACTTGAGGATCTTGAGGGGATTCGCTGGCCTGATGTGAGCTACACTTAGGTTTTCACCTTTGCACTTCCAATGGAGTGTGGCAAAAGGTAGGAAAAACACTCCAGATTTGATGCTGAGGTCATCCGCGTCAAGCTGAGCCGAACACCAAGTGCCAGGTTTGCTAACGCCAAGAATCGCTAGGCTCATGGGTTTGCAGACTGCCAAGAGCTCTCACCCAGGCAAGGCATGGTTACAATATGTTAAGGTTGGCAATGTTGAGATTAATCACGGGTGGACAATCTTTCACAAAAGACCACTCAGATTGTCCAAGATGGTCCTAGCAGCTGTTGGTGAGGTGTTGAGCCATGTTGCCCCGCTTCTCAAGTTGTTCACATCCAGAGGGTTCTGCAGACGGTTTCTTTTGCAAATGCCAATCTCCAGAGGTCTGGACTGCCGTGCGAGGAGGCACAGACAACAGACTATCACAGACAGCTGAGACATCCTGGTGACATGGGATTCAGATTCAAAGAGCTGCTGGTGGACATCTGTCGAGGAAATGCTTAGGAGTGGCACTGATGTGAAGATGTTAGATGGCTGCTAGCTGCCTTTTGCTTCGGATTTCTCTATGTTCATTGATGTTCATTGATGTTCATTGATGTTCATTTTTTGTCGCTGGTTTTTTCACTTTGAAATCTTTCAATTTGCAATGATTTCAATGCTGAGTCCATATCTGCTGGCTTTAAGCTGCTCAAAGTCTGAAGGCAGTCCATTCCAGGTAAAGTCCAACCGACTTTTCCATCCGACTGTCATGGCTGTGTATGCGCGAAACCCGGCCGTGAGGTCCATCAGTGCTGTTTCCCCTGACCGCCGGGTGGACCCAGTGCCATGGACCAAGCAGCCTGTGCTTACACCGAGTTACAAGGGACCAGTTGTCCAAGATCCCATGGAGTTTATGAAGCCAAGCCATCCTCACAATCCTCATGCCAGGGCACACAGCCCACCACCTCGTGTTACCTATGCTTTGTGTGCAGATCCGCGTCAAGGGGCTTTGTCTCCCATTCCGCAGAGGAACAGCCATGTGCCGACGCCAATGAATGCGCATCATATGCAGAATGTGGAGAAGCCCAATCCTCAGATTCCTCAAGTGCCTTACCAGGTGGCTTTTGATGAGGCCATGACTGCGCGCCCCGGAATGGGTCGACGCTTGGAATGGCATGGTTTGGATGCTGTCTCCCCGATGCACGGCGCAGGCATTGCCAATGAGGCTGGCCCCATGCCCTATGCATCACCCATGCCGAAATACCGAGAACGGCGGGAGAGTGCCAAGCCACAGATGCAAGTCCCAGTGGAAGACACTATCATCCATCCACAAAGTCCACAGATGGTGAAGCGTGGCAACTCTGACAGTTCTCTTCCTGAGAAGCCCAGCTCGGACTTGCAGAAGCAGATCGTGGAAGAAGTGAACCGAGTGTTGGAGAATCGCTTGGCTGCAAAGGAAGAGACGGAGGCACTGAAGAAGGAGCTTGACAAGGCTCGGATTTGTGATTTTTAAAGATTTTTATGCTTAGTTTAGCACCTGTTTTGTGCCAAGGGAATTGGTGACAACTATATACAACTATATTATATTATTATGTTTTTACTTTACAATATTTTATACTTTGAATTCATAATGACATGATCAAACGCATTGGGCTTTTCCGGGATCCCTTCCCTCCCAAAAAGCAAACACGGCTTGCCTCCGAGGCCATGAACGATCGAGAGATCGAGGCTCAACAGGCAGGGCTGCAGTGAATCATATGGGTTTGTCATAAAATGGGTGGGTACCGGGATATAGTGCATATGGATATAGAAAAAGATATAAAAAGGGTACTATGAAGATTATGGAGTGGATGTAACGGTCTAACAGTATAACCTGATAATGATAGACCCTTTTTCAGTACAGTATAATAGCAATGCTGTAATTTGTGGTGCTCACGAGTGGTACGGTGTATATATATATATATAATGTATGATAGTGTGTTTCAGTGGGGCTGCAACTAGTTTCGGAGTTTTCGAGAGTATTCTAGGATCCTTATTTCTGTTCTTATTGATCCATATAAATCCCCTAGCTCCAGAGTCGTCTAGTTTTGCCACGTTCTACAATGTTTTACCATGCTGGACATATTTATGTATCAATCTATGATGTGTATCAAGATATATATGTATATACATACACATGTGTGTCACCGTGTGTGTTTGTCTTGTTTTACACTTCAATCAGCGGCCTGGAAGGTGCAGCACTTGACGGAACGTCTCATCGAAATGGAGCAGCGCCTTGAGCGGGAGGCGGATGCTCGCCGCAAGATCCAGGTGGGAGTTCTGTTGTTTAGTCGTTACAGCCGTTGCTTAACCTGCGGGTAGCGACGTGTTTTTTTTTCAAAGACCCACTCCCTGCCGAGTATGGGGTAATCTAGTGTGGAACATTTCGAAACGGCTTTATGACCCGAAGGCCAAATTGGACCAGGGCGTGCTGATGGAAAGCGAACTTCACCAGAAGGACTGCAGTATCAGAGGGACTCAGATCTCAAATGCAGCAACATTTGCCGCGGCCAATTTTTTTTTCCTCCAAAAAGACCTGCACAGGACATGAAGATTTCCGAACTTGAGCGCAAATTGAAATCAAAGTCAGATGAAGCCAGGAATTTGAAGGTGCGACAGGCGCAAGCGATCAGATTTTGCATTGCAGAAACTTGGATCGCTTGTGCTCAACTCTGGCAATTGGGATTTGTCCAAGCATTTGCAGTATCATCACTTGCAAATATATTTATGTACATTCAATTTCATTTAGCATCTCATGCCGTGTATACCGGTGCAAGATTGCCGTCTCCGAAGTCTCCAGCACCATAGCCCCTGAGTTACAGGAGCGCATGGAAAAGCAGATGGATGACACCCGTGCGACACGGGAGAAGACACAGCGCGACTGCCAACGTGAGGTCCAGGAGTCCGGGGTTTGACAGTTCCTGAGATCAATGATCAAAAATGAGCAAAACATATTGAAATTGAAGTTTTCCCCCCTGAAAACTGCAGGTTTCGGCCAAGGTCCAACTGGACACATTTTGCCAAACACAGGTTTGCACTTGTGCAGCGTGTGCCTGTGCTTTTGGACTTTCTTGTAAGGCAGGACATCCAATGTTTTCGGACTTGTCTTGTGAAAGGCAGAGCTGCCGATGTACTCGCTCCCACCCCTTACCTGAAGAACAACATGCCCAGGAGAGGCTGCAGGAGAAACGTGATGTGGAGGAGAAACTCTTCACGGCCCAGACCAGGTCAAAGAGTTTGGAACAACGTTGCCAGGACTGTGTTCAGCTGGTGTGGTCAGGCATAGGGACACCATGTGAACATGGACAATGCTGGCAACAACACACAAGCATTGATGGTAACTTACTCTTGCATGCAAAATTCAGGATGCGACAGAACACGATGCTCGTCACGGCGCTTTTTAACTTGTACACCAGTCTCTTTATACTTTCAATTCTCTAGACAGAACTGCAGGCTAGATAAGGGACACATATAAAGAATAGGATGTAACATGGGATACAACATGGTATAGCCAAACATGATGTGCTTATGTGTTTTTATCTATGTCCCAAGTGGCTTGCATTTTTTTTGCAGGATTCTTTCATCTTTCACAGGCATTTTTCTGAATAGGCACCCTTGCTTGCATTATGTACCCAGGGCTCACACATTTATCAATGCCATGGAATTAGAAGATGATAAGTGAAATCGATTGAGTATGTTGTGTGCTGCAGTTCGTTACGGTCAAGCCCCTGGGGGTTTTTGAAATGCTCATTTATTCCCATATCCCCATCATCGATTATATTTATAAGCAATAACTGATAATATATGAACCGATGCCACATTATACCCTATCCATATGGTCCTATCAGGTTATCACAAGATGCTATCAAGTTGTATCCCATTCAAGTCATCAACTATAACCGTTACTATAATCTTACCGTTGATTGATGTAATTGTATAGGATATAGATATATAGGCTTATATAATATAATATAGGTATTCCATGATTTTCCAGGTCATATCTCAGTTCAGATCCAACTTTCTGTCCAGGAACTGGAGGAGACCCTGAAGCAAGAGCGGAACAATGAACAGCTGCTGCGCATGGAGAAGGATCTGGAACAGCGAGAGTCTCTGTTGAGTCTTGGCAATGCCCACATGTGGAAAAAAAGATGTCTAACAGCAATGTCTGATAGACGTCTGATATGTGTGATAGGGAGGGATATTGCATGAACTTGTAAAATCTTCTATCATGTTATACTGACTGGTTGAGTTTCTTTTGGCGACCTTTTCTGGGTCAAGTCATGATTGATACTGACTCCATCCAAGGAAAGGACGGCAGCAAGAGCTTCAGGCCAGACTCTTGGAGGCGGATCGCAATCGTGAAGAGCTTCAACGCGTCCGGGATGAGATGCAGATGTCACTCAGCTGGTTTTGAGATGTCACCTGATCTAAGATTCTAAGGCTGTCTTTGGACGTCAGGAAGCGTCGATTTCTTTCTCGAACCATCTGAGGCAGAAGCAGCAGCTGCAGATTGAGGTGGCCGAGTTTCAACAGCAACAAGATGCCTTGAAAACGCACGCGAAGGCCCAATGGATCCATCTGGATGTCCAGCACAAGAGAGTCACAAGTTGCAGACTTCAGGTGCAGCATGATGAATCTAATGCCGTCTAATGCCAGTTTTTCTTCAGGCATTTTGTTCTCAACAGCCATCCGCATTTTCGTTGAGAGTTCTGCGCATAGCCGCAGAGCACTTCAACGCAAGTTGTCTTTTTTGGACCGAGCTGCTGTGCAGTGCAGGAGTGTGACCAGAAGTATCGCAACTGGGAAAGTCAACGGCAGGAAGTTGAACAGTTGCTTGGCAGGACAAGCTGGCGACAGTTGGTGAGGGTAGAGAAGGATAGAGAAGGATCGGATGGATGTATTCGCAGAAGGATTGTGTACAGTACGTACTTTGTGTTTATGAATTGACTGTTTACATGATTTGCTGATATTTGCCATTGATTTTTGCACTCCATTGTGATCTTCATTTATTTTCATTTCTTTCCCACCTTTCTCTCTTCCCTTTGTTTCCCTGTTTGGTGTGACAACATTGCTTTCCATCTTCTCTTGGAATGTTGGAACATTTGGAACCGAGGCAAAATGAACGCACAGCACAGGAGCTCAACATCATGGTTCAACAGAGCCAGGAGAAGGTCCTGGAAGAGGCTGCGCGGCATGCGGCGGTCAAAGGGATCATGCCTGATCACAGCTCAGCTGCAGCTCCTTGTGAACAAGCCACTGACAATTTGTAATATTACTATATTGATTCAACATAGCTTTAGCCAATGATATATTATAGATACCTGTATATAGTTTATGATAACATATCCGCGATATCCAAAAAGATTCAAAACCTCTCCGCATCAATTTTATAGTGTGCTGTTTGCTGGCCATGCGTTTCTCGGCTGGGTCACAGAGGTCAAGAAGCGCGCCAGTCTGGAGAAAGATATGCGTGAGAGTCTTGAGGAAAAAGCTCGGCTTCAAATTGAGCTTCAGCAACAGAAGGCGAGGGTTCAAAGGTTTCATTCTGGTCAGGGCTTTGGCTATGCTTTGGCTAGGACGAGATCTTGTGTGGGTGTGTTTGCCGATAAGTTGCTGTTGTGGCTGTGGGTATGAGGCTAATTACAGAGGTAGTAGCTGTTCCCCTGTCAATCTTGCGGCTTTGCAATCACTTGTGGCGAAGGATGAACTTGCGACCCTGCAAAGCCAGCTTGGCAACTTGGAGGTTTTCGCAACGCCGGCAGAAGCTCGACTTGCATGCTACATAGCCTCAGAGTGCAGCAACTTTAGATGCAAAGCGATCATAGTCATGGTTTGAATATTTCTGTGGGTCGGGCTTGCTCTTGAATTCTTAGCTCTTGAAACATTTGTAATTATTTGCCTCCTAAGTTTTCGGGGGGGGCGTTGCGAACCAATCACAGTGGGCCCCGATCACTCTCACAGGGCCTTGCCCCTTCTAACAACTCGATGTGTTTGCCAAGGAGATGAAAGAAGAGATGTGCAGTTTCGAAATGGAAATTGGCCAGCAGAACGCTGAGTTGATGCATGGCATCAACTGCTTGAGCCAAGAGTTGAAATGGCTTGCGTCATGCAACGCCGTCCGGCACCCAGCCAGTTCACACATGTTCACACCCACAAATGGGTCAAATATGGTCAAATTGTATTGTGATTGATGTGATTGGTGCCAGTGTTCAGCCACCAGATGCTGACCTGTGCTCAGGTCTTGCGTGAACACATCCCATCAGACTTGGAGCCGAAGGTGAAAGCCGCATTGGAGAACATGTCCTCCTGCGAATGGCCCCTCGTCGCACAATCCACGCGCGACAGCGTTGAATACAGTCTCATTTTCAGTATTCAAATCATATTTCCTCATTAGATGTCATTAGTCATATTCGTTGGCACCCATATTGAAGGATGTCCCGGGCGAGCAACCCTGGTGAACCCCCCTACTAGTAAGAAACATTCAGCGCAATGTGCGGCGTTCGATGTAGTAAGGCAACCCCCTTCTGACATGGCCCAATGGTTGCGTGAGCGCCTCAATTCGCTTGCACGTGCGTCTTCCCTTGGAGGCGCTTGAGATTGTCAGCGGCAGTTTTTTGAATGTGACAATGAACAATTGCTTGCAGTGTGAATTGGACCAGCGTCTGAGTATCAAGCAAAAGTAATCAACATTAAGAAAATTATATAGACATTGTAGATCTTCTCATCATTTGACGTTACAGGTCCAGCAAGCGAGCCCTCTTGCCCAACAACTTTAGAAACCTACCGGGTACAGAAAGGTAATCCCACGTGTTTGACTCCGCATAGTCTGCATATGTCCGTAAATCTAATGTCTTGAATCTAAATGAGATTTCAGATGGGTTGGCGGATGGGCCCTGTACTAAAAGGTCTGCTTTGGACTTCTGGTGTCGAGGGTGACGTTCATCTTTTGCAATCACCCTCATCAAGCCAGCCAGAAAGACACAGCGACCAATTCGTGCATGAATGTACAGTGGGTGAGACCCAGCAATCGCCCGAAAAGAATTTAGGGATTGAGTTTGGGCAGAATTTCTGGCTTTGTATCCTTCTGTACCTGGCCTCCTGACAAGCATCATGACAAGCATCATGAGAAGCATCATGACAGGCCTATATAACCGTACGCGCGGTATATGCGATGTGTTTGATCGAAACTGCATTCGGATGTGGTTCAACAATTCACTGTGCTTTCGATCAAATAGAAGAGCATGGTTTGCTTGCATGTCTTGTTGCACCAGATGCTTGTACCTTTTTCCCTGAATGTAGTGGCCTTGCTTTCAAGTCGCTGTTTTTCTGATCCAATTTCAATATTGGTATAGGTATGATTTGCACAACATGCGTATAGAATACATATGCATGTGATTATATACAGGTGCATGCAGAATAATATATATGGAAGATGTTCTTGGTGAAGAAATCTCACAGGACCCAATACGGCTCTTACAGGCAGACGACGTCTTTCGAGATGGCTATGGAGGTGAGTCCCGTGCTTAGCTGTGCTTAGTTGATAGGCCAAATCTCTCGTGCAGCGCTAAGCGGTACAGCGTCAAAGTAGCTGAGGCCAGTCTCACAGGACATCTTTGAGATCGGAGATGAGGATGTGCTTGTCAGTGACTCAGTGACTTTGGTATGACCATGTCATATTTCATCCCAGATTGGACGCTGCATGCTGGCTTGCTCTCGTGTTTCAATTTACACTTGAGGAACAGATGAACATTGACGAACTAGTTGCTGTTGATGATGTCAATGGCTATCGAAATCTCTCACATCCGTTGCGTCGAAGGATCTTCACCAACGTGTTGTTTCAGAAGTGTCTTTGGTGAGGTCCCACTCTTCGAGCCACTAGCAGAGGAGATTTCTATGCGAGGGATGGATGTTTAGTGATTAAAGAACTGGTCATCCTGTCGTAGCTGCTTAGTACTGTAGCTGTCGATCTGAAGCTTACATGTCATTCACCAGTATGCACAGCAATCATTTGAGCCTTAGAAGAGGGGTTGAGTAATGTGCTGTGAAACCGCAACATGTCCACAAGATGTCTGTCAAGCTGCTGTGAACATTTTGACATTTGGCTTGCTCGCAGTGTTCATGGCTCACACTTGGTAGTGTAGATCACCTTCTCCATGAAAAATTGATGGGTCCGGGCACGGTAGCGAAGTCCTACGGGACCACTCCGCTGCCCAAGCCCGGAAACAAGCTTTGGTCAACTTCAGATTTTGAGGTCGCTACCAGCCTCAGCCTTATTGTTTTTACCCTGACTGCCAGCAGCTACTACTACTATGCTTTGCTGCCAGCCTGGGAGGCGGACGCCCCATTGGAGTGGACGAAGAGATCAACGCTGGTTGTGAATTGGGTCACCACACTCTGTGAAGCTTTGGGTTTGTTGTTGGCTGGGCCCATGGCAGACTACATTGAGCCAGTCCCCATCATTGCCTTGGAAGGCAGTGTGACATTCATTGGGGTCTTCGTGGCTTGCGCCCTGCAGACACCCCACATGTTGATTCTTTCTCTTCTGATCATCAGCTTTCTGAAGGGCGTTCTTTGGCCTTCCCTCGGATCCATCATCTATCACTCAATCGAATTGGAGAAACAGGATGTGGTGTTCTTTTGCTGCGCCCTGGCCTCCAGACTCTCAGAAGCAGTGGCAGATTTGGCCTTGGGACAGCTACTCTTCTGGGGCTTTACCTGGCGCAGTTCATTGGTCGCTTTCGGCTGTAGCTTCGGTGCCCTCTTCGGGATGGGCATCCTGTCGCTTCGGCGCTGCATGGCCATGGGTGTTCATGTGGAATACGAAGAACCCCCCGATTCTCCCACCTGGAGCGCCAGTTACAGTGCCAAGTGGTTCCGATTGTCCAGCGACCTTTCTGGTTGGTTGGCTTTCGCAGTACTTCTGGGCACCAGTGGCATTTGGGCACTTGCAGGCTATCTTGCTGTCATGCTGCAGGAGAAGTTTGAGTTGACCCCTGGAGCAGCTGCCACTGCTGCATCCAGTCTCCTTGGCGGCACCTTCTTTGGCTTATTTCTTGCTGGGATGGTTACCTATATGAAAGGCCGTGGTGTTGGACGAGTCTTGCAGTTGGTGCAGGCGAATGTGGGGCTTTTAGCACTCGTTTGCATGGTGATGATGCCCAGTCTCCCACTGTGGAAGTGGGTTGTTTGCCTGCTACTGGCGGGAGCCGGTGCTGGGCCATTGATGTATCTACCTTACACCGTCTATTGCTCTTCAGTTCCGCGCTACCAAAGAGCTTTCTCCATGGGAGTCTTAGACAGCCTTTCCCAGCTCTTCGGCTGTTTGGTGCAGATGTTCTTTGGAAACCTACGAATCGTGATCCCAAAGCAGGCAGGGCAAGTGATGTATGATGGCGCAACCTTGGGCTTTGCTGTGACTGCAGCTGCCACCATGTTCCTTTATCGAAGGCTTGGAGAAGAGAATGCCCATTTGTATGATCATTTCTGACGATTTCTGAGCCGGGAAAATGCTGTGTATCAGCCGGAGGTGCGAGCGGATAAAATAGTCCATGCCTCGAATCTTGATCTCTTGACGTAGCAGCAGTAGCATCAGTAGCTGCTGTGCTTTTCTGTTGGTCAACCGACAAGTAATCATTGTCAATGATGTAAACTTGTAAGCAATGCTGATGTCAAGCTGCCAAAGCAGCCACTGCTTTTAGTGCATTGCCGGCCCCTTGCATGGCTCAGGCATAACATTTACCACGATGGTCATGGCTGGCTTTCAAACAAGGATAAACCTATGGTGCAATCAAGATAATCAAGCGCAATTACATAAGAGTGCCAAAAGGGTGTCAGCTTGCCCTGATCATGCCTATTCTTCCCTGTATTCTATTTTAGATTCGTCAGAGATATCATCAGATCTATTTCAAGCCATGAATCCGGCCACTTCTTTGCAGCAATTGCAGGGGGCTCAGCTTCGACCACAGGACGCTGAGGTAGTAGAACATAGGAGACCCTGGCCAGATTTGTATCTTACATATCTATACGTATCGAATACATCTATGACATATCTGAAATAGCTTATTACATGCACACACAACCACAAACAAACACACAAACACAAACACAAACACAAACACAAACACACACACACAAAGACAAAAAGACACACACACACAAAGACACAAACACACACAAAGACACACACACACACAAAGGCACAAATACACACACAAAGACACACGCACACAAAGACACGCACAACAAAGACACACACACACACACACTTGCGGATGCAAGGTGGCTGTGGTTTTACATGCAGATGCATGAAATTATGTATTCTTATTTATATCATATACTCAGTATAGCTACAACATGTGCTTTGACCTGTACGACACATAGGCAACACACACACACACCCACGCGTATATATAACAATAATATATAATATATATTATGAATATATATATGTATATTTATATATACATATTTATGTATACATACTGTATATATTTACATGTATTGTGTATTATAATTGCCATAATAGTATGTCATAGTCATCATTGTTTTCATTGCGGAAGCGGCATATTTCTAAGGCTCGGCCATGACTCAGTGCACCGCTCCATGTGCAAAACTGGTCGTGGCCACAGCTCTGGACTTCGGCCAGAGGGCAATGTAACAACTTTAGGGGCAGATTTGACAAATGGACAATTTGTTCATATTCGTAGATTGAAGTGTGATTGTAGTGTGCTCAAGATGGGTTTGGGGTTTTGAAAGCCTGGTGTGCAACCAGAGCAGCACGATTTTCCAGTGACTTCCGCAGCATTTTGGATCAAATCCTTACAAGAAATGCGGATTTGACGCGGGGCTTGGAATCCTCACCGTTGGAGAAGTCGCCCCCTACATATTCCTTCTGAAAATTCAATTTCGCCATGCCATTCACCAAGGCCTGGAAAGAAATTATGAGTTTGACCCACTTTGAAGAACACCTGTCCTCTTCCTGTCCTCCTGTGCTCTTGTGCAAAGAGTTGAGAATTGCTGTCATTTGTGTTTTGCACATTTGTTTGACCACACGTCCAGCTTTCAGCACTTTGTCCCACTGCTTTTCCAGGTTGTCCTTGCCCTTGTTCTGGGCGCTTGTGTGGCTTCCGCTCTTCAGAGCAACGACTTCTGCCCTGGTTCTGAAGCATCTGAAACAGGTCAAACAGCCCGCAGTGTGGCAGCTGCGTTGAACGTGTGTGCAACACTCGTGGCATGCATGTCGCCTACGCAGCGGCAGAGGTTTAAGACGGTTCTGCACCTGGCCATTGCATAAGATGTGACGATGCTGAGCTTAGCTTAGCCAACAATTCAGCACTGCCAAAGAATCCTTGAAGGAACTGCTGGCAAGGGTGGAAAAAGCGGACAAAGCTGCTGACTTGGGTTGTTATCATAGTTGTTCATATTCATTCTCTTCAAGATTGCATCATGGATCTACTTGTAAATGTGTGAAAGATGTGAGATACATTTGAATATATGTTAAATTTCATCCAAGAGGTCTATGTCAATGTCTCAAAGTTGTTTTCCAGTTTTGATTCGTTTATTGATGTTTATTGTCTGCCAAACATCTTGTTTGTGTTAGCTTGACGTGGTCAAAACACTTTAAACATGAGTCTTTAGAATTCATCAATAGAAAGATGATCTTGACAAGTACAGGGCTAGTGGGATGAGAAGCGAGGACCTGTGCATCCCATATTGACAGGGTCCCATGAAACTGGAAGAGTGCTCGGGTTTGCTCCAGACCAGACACGCCAGTAGCATGAACCCAATCGAGAAACTGCAGCGCGTAGGGGTAGAATAATCATAGCACAACTGTGCAACTCACAACCCCACTTCTTGAGGACTCTTGAGGTTTGTGGTTCTTGGTGACCTTGACCCTCCGATTGGTGGAATCAACAGGGTGGCTAGTGGCTGCGCGTTTTTTTTGAATAATGCAGGGGAACCTGTGCGGCCAATGCAACGCCCCGTCCGAAAAAGGTCAAAATGACCAAAAGAAGTAGTCATGAAGTAGTCAAACCCTGACATCGCCAAATGCTTGATCCTAGACGCACCTTTACAGTAGCATCCTTTAGTCAACATTTCTTGACGAAGGCGAATTCGTGATAGTCGAAGTGCCCGAAAGGGTGCAAAAACTGTGGTGTTTTGATGTGTTTTGGATGTGCAAGTGCTCCTAGGTTGTGGAACTGATTGCCGCCCTTTGCATCCCTTTGCCTTGTTTTTCAATGTCTTTAAATCTCGCAATTGATTCCTTTGTGTTCCCAGTATCTCATTCCCAAGCATCACCTGCAGAGCTGCCTGGCTCACAGAAGTTGATAGAACGTGTATCCCTTGTTGAGTCGGATGTCGTGGGGGCCCAGCAGGACATCGGGAGAATCTTCCTCACCTCCAAAGCCTCAGCGTTCAGTTTCGCCTCTGCAGCGGAGTGAAGTTGCTGGCCGTGTGGCGAAAACAGCTGCAGTGGTCAATGCGATGAAGCGCTCCGTTTCGCCTCTGTCGCGTGCGACGAGCTCTGCACAAGCCATTGGCCGAGCAGTGAAGGCTGCTGCAGCAGCAAATGCCATTGCACGCTCAGCTTCTCCAAGATCGTTGGTCGGTGACTGGACCGATCCCAAGAAGCTCAAGGAGATAGCGAAAGATTTGCAACGGCAGCTGCAACGCAAGGAGTCCGATGCTTTGCGCCTGAACGACAGGGTCCAGAAACTTGTTGCTTTGAGGGACGAACAGTTGGTCGAAAGTCAAGCTGAAAGGAAGCGCCTGCACTACGCCCTAGAGCAGGAAGAAGTAGAGGCTGTTCTTGCTGCCTTTATGAATTTCATGGGGGTGAAGTATGGTGAAGTAACTACAAGTAAGATTGCAAGCAATCTGCCGTCACGTAGGACTGTCCCAGCCCTTTTTTCGGCTTTGCTGCCCAAGCAGAATTAGGTATGCTCGCACCTTATGTGAGCTAAGAGCCTAGCAGCATGCCATGTTAATGACATGTGACATGTGTTCAAATCTTTGATTTGCGTTGGCGGTGCCAAATCAGGTTTTGTCCTTGGTGTGCTTTGCACATTGACATGCCTTCATTAGTTGTGTAGTCATGTCCTCCTTGTGGTATATCTCCCCCTGGCTATTCCCATCGAGCTACTCAGCTATTTGCCCAAAGTCTTGGATAGCAATAGCTCAAGACACATACACACATACACATACACACAAAAACAAACAAACAAACACACACACACATGCACACTGTGCGGACTAATTAAGAGAAGTATGAGCGACCTTCCTCGTGTTGTTTCTTGTTGGGACTTCTTGATTTCACATCAATTTTTTGCCTTATGGGTCTGTTTGTGTGTTTTGTGTGTCTGTTGTGCTTCATTGCGTAGCTGTAGCTCATGTTTGCATTTGTGGCTGCCGTTACACTCTCCCGTTACAAGGAGTTTCAATGAGTGTCAGGGAATCTCGCACACTTTATCATGTTTTGATATGTTTTCATGGTGTCACTCCGCCAGGTACAACGGTTGAAAGGGAAAAGCTCTGAACTCCATGAAGCTTTAGCTGCTGAAATGGCTGCCCGACGGGTCGATCAGCAGGAGCTACAGATGCGCATGCACTGCAAGGACTGCGCCGAAGAACGGCGGCAGAAAGCCGAGCTCATGGCCGACTGTCAGAGGTTACGCACCGAGGTCATGGAGTTTGAAGCAATGAAGATCCAAATGCAACGCCTGCGGTCAAATCAGGACCGCATGAGGGACCAGCTGGTGGATGACATGAGAGCCTTAATTGCACATCATAGTGAATCAAGCACTGTGAACCTTGTAAACGTTGCAGCAAGAGAGGCGTCAGCAAGACCTGCATACAGGGCACCTCCATCTGTCTATGCTGCTGATGTATTGCCCGATGATTTCGGCGTTGCGCGGGTAAAATGGACGCGGTGAGCGGGGGAGGACTCAAAAGATTTTGGATACTTCAGATACTTTTGGTAAAACATCTTAAAATGAACTTGGGCAAATGAACTCGACTGACTGGAGGGGTTGAGGAGACATACAGGAAGCCACGATTGAAGTTGAACAGAGGCTTGGTTTTGCAGTGGAGTCGTCTCTTCCCGCGCTTACCAATGATTGACTCTTGCAGTACTGTTGGTTTGGATTAGTAACAAGCTCTGCTAGAGCGGGTTTCTGTACACCGTGGAGATTCAATGATGCAACGGAATTATGAACGTAGACTCCGTAGACATGGACCGGCAGCAAACCCAAAGAGAATTGTCTTATGACAGCATGAGCCCCTGAGATGCCAAGAGGGGTTGTGTCAAGGTATTAAGATATCGAAGGGGCAGCGAAGGAGACCCAACAACGTGGGAACATTTGGAAAACCATGGAAAAGTGCAGAAATTGGTGTTACCAAACGATACGTCTATACGATTCAAAGTAGCTCCAGCTCTGGCAAAGAGGGGTGTTCCGGACATTTCGGGACATGTATGCTGCGCATTGTGGGTGCATCAAATACGCAACTGAGGCATGCCCAAAGCTTCTGCACGGACTGGCCTACCAGCCATCTCGTCAAAGACTTACCGCGACTTACCAAATCTTACCAACTTCGGAAAGTTTTTTGAAGTATGACATACTTCATTTTTCGCCAGCATCCTGTATGACTCACTGTATGACCTGTAAGACCTGAGGTCTGTCCTCAATGACCCCAGAACCAGCAAGGCAAGTCGTTGCTTCGTATATTTGCGACTGCACGATGGCAGAGAATGCGGTTTGATCCATGAGCAGACTACCTTGCAGATACCAGTATGACAACTTTGAGAAGATTGTAATTCTTTTTGGTGAATCATGTCTCTGAAGCAGCCTCTTGTTATTGCAGATGTGGCCATCAGCTTGAGAGGGGCAAACACCAGGCAAGCCACCAACGCTGAGTCAGATAGCTGTTCACACGCTTGCCAGCAAGCAACTCTAATTGGCCACACATACTCCCACACAACAGTCAAGAAAGGTTTCAGACATTTTCAGACGAACATCACAGATCAAGAGGCATCATCTCCGAACGAGACCATTCCAAACTAATCCAACTTTCCAAACCCGACAGAATCTCAAGATCTCACAAGACCTTGGCCATGGCGAGGGCCAGGTCGTTGGGCAAACATGGACATTTCTTCATCTTCGTGGCTGGACTGGTGGGAGCTTGGTCCGTGACTTCCGCATCCTTCTTGTCCTTTGTGTCCGTTGTGTCCGTCAGACTCGGGTCATCCCCAGTGGGATCTGTGGGATCAGCACCGAGTTCCAGCACTTCGTCTCGGGCGTTGAGGCGTCGGTCACTGCGGCCGCTGAGAGCTTCCGAGGTGGCCATTGAGTGGTTGGAACCCTTGGATCCGAACGTCAAGGAACTTGAGCCTTCCGGAGATGATGGTACGATGGTCCTGCCAGTTTTTCCTCTTGGAGGGCCTTTTATGCCTTACAGCAAACAAAAATTGAATATTTTCGAGCCACGCTCCTTGGACAGGAAGATATGGGAAGATCATTTTGTCATTATTTTGTCAATTTTGAATGCATTCATGCTTTCAAAAGGTACAGGCAATATGCATATCATTATATTATTATATTACAAATAGTTTTTTCAAATAAATATATATATATATATATATATGAATGTGTGTGTATGCACATGTAAGATCATATTTATATTATGCAAGATCATCCTGTTGCCCACTCCCACAACAAATTCTGCAAGGCAATTCTATGCATGTTGTGATTTATTTTGCAGTGAGATCGTGAGGAAGTCTCAGGGTAAAGGGTGGAGGATGGTTTTGGGGATACATGGGGATACATGGGGATACTATTCTGATCTATGTACAATTCTCGTCTATTCTTATAGGTTCTTAGGTTCTTAGGCCCAGTGAAACCAGCCCTCCCTGCCGCAGGTTACAGAGAGCTCTATGACCACATCTTGCTCTCGGGCTCACGGCGGTTTGTTGTGACCTCCGTGGATCCGCGGTCTCCGGCGGATCTGCGCTTGGCCACAGCTGGGGTGGTTTTCTACCTGGACGACTTGCAGGAAGTCTCCGAGACTTTTCTGAAATCTAAGGCTAGAATTCAGATGAATTCAACATGGATTTTGGCACAGAGGCCATAGATCAATCACACACACACACAACATGTATGTTGTATATATATATATGCGAATCTATGCGAATCTAAGATATAGCAGCGTCCCTCGAATCAGTCACTATCCATGTATATTACCTAATTACGGCATCAGTTGCTTGCCCGATTACCCAATTGCCCAAAGATCAAGCATTTGAATTGTCCATGATCTTAAACATGCCCCGCTTTTTATTGTTGTCTCCTGTCTTCGCGAATATGCCTTTCATTTTTGGCTCATTTTGGTTCGAGAGAGTCCCAGGCCAGTTTCATGGAATGAGTCACCAACGGCTGTAGCTTCTAGTACTTCTTCTCTGCAGTAAGTAGATATAAGTAGTGGTTACGACATTTATGGCGTGCTATGACCCTTGTCCAATTCTCAGGAAATGACGCAAGACCAGGTCAAATATGCTGCTGGGAAACTCTTGAGCATTTTTTGGTGAGGATTTTCATGTCAGATATTTCCGGGAACTTTGCAGCTGGGACCAAAGAGTAGAGCTCAGGCATTTTCTTTACACGATTTGAGTTTCTAGGTTTGCGACCACACTGTCATTGGCCGTGTCCGTATCAAGCGGGTGCTAAATCCATCCAGCTGGTTTGATCGGTCGACCTACTTGCGCGCGGAGACTGAAGCCATTGAAGACAGTGACGGAGAAGCGGACTGTTGGAAACTTGAGGGTGAGGTGAGGTTTGAAGAAACATCGAGCATCATCCAGCATTGTCCATCATCATCCAGCTGTCCGTGTTAGGAGGTGTATGGAGGTATATGGAGGTGTTGCGTGTGTTCTATTTGGATGATTTTGGGTGTATAGTTGCTATATGTATCTATCTGTCATTATATCTAAATTGGTTCGCGTCAGAATCCATCAGTCATCTCACGTCTCCGCTGTGGGCAGGTTATGGACTTCCTGAGGAAGCTGGTGCCTCTCTACGATGTGCCCTGCATTCAGAGTGGGATCGCCTTGGAATTGGGAACTCAGCATGCCTTCGATATCCTTCAATGCAGTAGGTCAGTATAAGTCAGTACTGGTCAAAAACATGAAGTTATGGATCCTGTAGATATCTGTAGATTATCTGGCATTAGCTGGCCCGGCCTTCCTCTTCTTTTCATCTTGTTTGCAAATCCCCCAGTTTGGATCTGAAGTTGTCCTTGCCACCTTGTTTACCTTATCCTTGTTTTGTCGGCCCCAAGGAGCTGAAGAAACCGTGCTACAGAGCAGACGTCCTGAATAACATGAACTCCAGCAGATCGGAGAATGGCCTGTGGAGCCTCTCTGAGATGTGGATTCAACTTCTACAGGCTCACATGCGATCGAGTCAAGCAGGTTTCGTGCCTCGGACTTCGAACTTGTCGAACTTGAGTGTGGGGTGAAAGCCAGGGGCTTGCCATGGCTTGCCTGTAGTTAACCATGTTAACCATGGTGATCACATATCAAGATGATTTAAGATGTATCAGTGATGCTATCAGTGATAACTGGAGCTGTTGTTGTTCCTTTCATCATTCACGAATTTCACGCGGCTCCATAGCGAGATCCTCCGCACCCAGGAGAGGCAGATGCAGGAGATCGTCAAGCCGTACTTGAAGCCCGATGCTGTCATCAGCATTGATGATCTGCCAGCCGACGCTCGTGCTCAAATCGAACAGCTCAGGGGTGATTACATTGAGCAGGTGAAGAGTTCCCTGGCTATGCAACAGGACTTTGACATCTTTGACTGGACAAAGCACATGCACTATGTAGTGAGAGTCTCCTCATTTGGGTGCAGTATGTGTCCAGCATGGCCTGGCCTTGGCCACATTGTTTCGGTTTGAACGCGATCGTGTCACCTTGTGAACATGAAATTAAATGAAATATGATGAACTTGGATTGCGCGAATTCACCAAGGCGCTGAAATCTCACAATTGGAATTCGCGCAGAAGATGATCCAGTCAGACACTCACCAAGGCCGCTTGGAGTACTTCAAGGACATCTTGGATGAAGAGTATCGTGCGTCCATTGCCAAAAAATCGCTGAAGAATCTCTGAAGGGCCTTGTTGTTTGATGGCTGCGATGACATCCATCCGCATCGATGAAACTTCATCGAATCCAAATCCCCCATTTTCGACATCTTCCGATGATTTTCTTTAGCGGCTCCTGGCTGGAGCTCAAAATGCGATGTGACCATATGAAAATGGATCGTCAGCCATGTGATCGTGGCAAATGCCTAGAAATGTCTAGAAATTGATGCCAAGATGTGCCAAGACCATGCGACCGCCTCGTTTTCCCTTTGTCAGGTTGGATGGTTGTGATTGGTTGTGTCACAATGACCGTTGGAGCAAATGCAAAGAAAGAAAAACAAGATGCCGTTGTGCCACATGCCACAACATGTATGCTTCGCTCGCCCAAGCACTCTTGCTAGACCATGCAAGGGCTTGCGCTTTGTTGACATCCGGCCAAGAATGGAGGAATCTAGTTAGAAACTATTAAATATACCCACGGAATTTATATACACATTGTTAATATATCTATATATGTATGTTATATATGTGTGTGTGTGTGTTTGCACATATGCAACAGCATCATATCATGATTTCTTTCTATTGGACATGCTATAGGCTTGCAGTTGTACAAGCACTGTGCAGCACACTGGCAGAACATGGCAGAACCTGTTGAGATGCCAAGCCCTTTCAGGCTGCCGCAATGATGAGGCATGAGATTGGGAAGCAGTGTCAGGCAGAACCTGTGCGTTGTTCGTACTTCGCATTGCCGCATCGCATTTGTTTCGTGCAGTGAGTTCAAGCAGTTCTACTGTCAATCACGGTAAAGTGACAACATGTGCTCCTACATTATGAAGACATGACAGAGATTGACAGACATGTTTCTGGCCTTGTATGATTTTGCGCGTGCTGCCAGAATTTGCTCCAGACTTGTCCTTGCTGACTGGTCACAAGTGTTCCTCCTTGCCAAGCGCAGAAATCAAAGATGTTTCTCGCCTTTTGCTGCGCTGCGGAGGAAACCCAGGGCACAGTAGATCTGAATGTCTCAGAAGCTCTTCCAAAGACGAGCCCTGAGGTCAAGAAGGAGTTAGAGGTGAAGGAGGTGAAGGAGGTGAAAGAAGAGCCACCTGCCCCAGAGTTCGGATCCTTCAGCATCACGGTTCCATGCAAAGATTTCTCTTCCCTGGGCCTTCAGATCGACAAAACCAGCAGCACCATGCCAATGATCAAGGAAGTGAAGGCTGGTGCTGTCCAGAAGTTCAACGAGTTGAATCCCAGTCGCAGCATTCGCCTTTATGATGTTGTGGTCGCCCTGGATGAGACCAGCGGGACTGATGCCATTTGGAAGAAGATGAATGAAAAGCCAGCGGAAAACGTGACTTTGGCAATCAACCGGCCTAGAAAAATAGAGATTTCACTTCTGAAGACTGGTGGATTGGGCCTGAAGTTGGATTACAAAAACATCTCGATTGGGGGTGTGATTGATGAGATTGTGGAATCCGGGCTCATGGCCAAGTGGAACAAAGAACATCCCAGTGATGTGGTGAGCAAGGGCGATCGAATTGTGGGGTGCAACGGCAAGACTTGCTTTGGCGATGAGCTCCTGGATGCGATCAAGAAAGCGGAGAAAAACATGACCTTGACTGTGCTGAAGTACTGAGGGCTGATGGCATTGAGCCGCACTGTGCAGATCTGCAGATATCTGCAGATGACCAGGGCTACAATTCCTTGCCCTGAAATGTGCATCAATGATGCTGATCATCCGGACTGTTTCGACCATGCACATGTGGCGGCAGGAGTTATGTGGTACCTTGACATAACTTGGGTAACTGTACAGACTGCGCAGACTGCACATGACCGGCGGCAAGTGGCTCTGGCAATGCCAAAGGCATTGTGGAGACGTAGCTGACATAGCTTGATTGGCTTAGCCAGCCCAAGCTCGACCTGAAAATTCCGCGGATGGTGCTTTGACTTTGAGTGCTTTGTTTGATCGCTGCCCTTTCCAAACTTCGGAGTTTTCGCATATCGGTGCGTGTCAAATTTTGTAAATGCTTTTCTGGCCTAGAGTTTCTCATGATCATGCTGGAAGGCGGAAACGAGTCCACATCCATGGCGTGTGAGTGGCAGCCCGCGCCGCACCAACAGACAGAACTACCGGCGAGGAGGCTTCGAAGAGCAGCTGAAGTACCAACGCCGAACTTCCATATGCCAGCTTTCAACTTTTCACATTTTTAACATCATCTTTTCATCAATTAAACAAAAACAGGTTGGTTTCGAAAATGATGCACTGATGCACTGACCTGACGAGGTCGCGCTGCCGGCTATCCCAACGCTTATCCGAGCTATTTCAGCTCGGGGTATGGTGGCGCTAGCTACAGCTATGGCTATGGCGTTCGAGGTGGTTACTCCAAGGAATCCATTGAGTCTGGAGGAGATTTGAAGCTGAAACGCACTGAAAGACACTGACAGGCCGTAGAGTTTAGTTGAAAAATGTCGAAGATATTGGAAGTTCTTCTAAAGCTGTTTGGACTCTTGAAGGGGGAGACTCAAGCGTGCCCTAGCAATTTACTTAACGATGTGCAAACATATTCAGACTGTTTTAATCTGTTTTATAATTCTTTCCTCTCTGCATATAAGAAGCGTTTTGTTCTCAGACTTTAATGCCTGCAACTGTCATAATGAAGATCTTCCACCGTCCGTTTGCAGGATCAGTGGAGCGAAAGCATGCCTCTCAGGACCTGGGGTCACTGACCAACCTTCTCCAGCCCGTTGGTGGAAATCAGAGGGAGAGACATCGAAATCAATCCTACCTTAGATTGTTCCCAGACAAAGTGGAAGGGCAAATGCCAGGAATGATTCCAAAATGACTTTCTGCTGTCTTGCTATGTCTTGCTTTGCAGTTGTGGCTTCAGGCGGTCTCTGAAAGAGACTTCGGCCCCTTCCCACAGCCATAGGATTTGACATTTCATGACATTCGAATGTGCGAAGGATGGGAATCTTGGTGTAAAACAGAGTTTAAGGACCGCAGCATCCAAAGTAGGGCGGTGGGGCAAACATCCCAATGGTTGCCAATCTTTGGAGTTCCAGCATCGCAAGCCACCTCACCCAGACCAGAATTAAAGTGCAACAACATGCAGACAATAAATTTACAGAAGAATTTTCACTAAAAAAAGGCTTTGGGCTCTTGCAATGGCGGCGCGGCACCTTCCGATCAAGAAGGCGCTGGTCATCGCGGAGCGGTTTCCATCATCTGAGGTGACAGGCATAGTACAGGCATAGTACAGGCATTCCTGCGGCAGTACGAAATGGGGCGGCGCCAAAGCTTTGCATCAAGGTCCCAGGTGACCCAGGTGACAGGCCGTGAAACCCGTCGCCGCTGCGGGCAGCAGGTCCCTTATGCTTCAGATGGTTCCACGCGAGGGACGATCCAGTCCTCGCCCGGGTCACGGCCAACGACGCCAGGGGAGATCAAGCAACTCGGATCAACTTGGCACATCTCAGTGCTCGGCTCTTGTGACAATGACTCAAGATATCAGAACAAGTCCATCAACCGATGCTGCAAAAATATCTTGTGATATAGAAAGTCTTTTGCGTCAGAACTTGCAGCATGATGATGAGAATCACCTTGGGCATCGAAGCCATGTTGGGCAATGAAAGGAGAGGCAGTTCCAGACCTAGTTCTTCTGCCAGCGGCAGAGGAGGAAGTGCCCTGAATTGGGAGGTAGAAGGTTTCTGCTTTGCAGTCCAAACTAGAGTGGCCTCCAACATTCCTCCAACTCTGAAGATTGGCAGCTGCCCAGACTGTGAGTCATTCTGCATGAATTTGGTAAAACTGTGCTGTTTTCACTACTTCAATTCACTCATTATTTATTCATTATTCATGGTGCCATGCTGGGCAATGCTGCAACCATGCTACCTCTCCTTTGCCAGGTACGGTTGGTGCGTCGCTACATTTTCTCCCTCCTGAGCCTCCAAGGAGTGTGTCACCCACCTACAAGGTGCAAGCTGGACGCCACATTCACAAGGATTTGCATCATCTTGCATCGTTTTGTAGCTTGCACCTACTGTATCTGCACACCTTGATTCCCCCAGAAAAGCACTGAATCATATTGAAGCTCATGCAGAGTTTGGGAAATTTCGGGGAGGGGCTGAGGAGCATGGAAGCCATCGGAAGTAACAAACGGAAGCCATCAGAAAAGCATTTGAAGAAAGCATTTGAAAAGCATATTGAGCTCAGTCTGCTTCCGCTCACCAGGTGCCTGGTGCTGTGACTTCCCCTCACGAAGCTGTGCCAGCGCCTCCACCTGTGCCCGTAGAGGAGGTCTTGGAGCAGGCCTGGGCTGCTTATGGCAGCTCAATGAACTGGTTGACACCGGAAAGGTTGGACAAACAGTTCGGATCAGTTCGCTTTTCAAACACAACTTGAGGTATTTGAATGTGTTTGAAAGTATTTGAAACAGTCAAAAAACACGTTCGCATCAACTACCAGGAGCACACGCTTGATCACTTCCCAAGCCGGAACAATCCAGCGGTGAACGATCCTGCTCTGAACGCTGGGGGCTCGGTTCCATGGGCAGCTCCTCTGAAACTTGGATAGGGTAACCATGGGTAACCTTGGTTTCACTGCACTGTGCTATGTCTCCCTCTGCAAGTGATCCAGGTCACCATAGGACACAGGAACTTTGGCGACATGGACAACTCCTCAGATGAAGAGATGCTCGGCTGTACTCCCCAGAACGTGTTTCACTTTTTTTTTTGGCAGCTCCTTGTTTGTCTTGTAAGAGGTGCTGTGATGAAATGTGATGACGTTCCGTACATCTCCATGCGGCTCCAGGACACTTCCTCCATACCCTGTAGCCAAACCCTCAGTGCAGAAGGATGTTTCAGAAGATCTTTGCTCAACAAAAACTGACGAGCCCACTCATGTAATGTATAATCATTCAATATTCAGATCAAACACCATTGTAGTTTTTCTTTATAGTCCTCCCACAACTAAGACAACCATTTGTGAGATGAATGTTGTCAACGCGCACCTGTCTTTACAGGCAGGTAGCTTCTCTTGCACGCGCGGTGTGAGTGGAGTGAAAAAGCTGAGCATGTCAGACAGCAGCTTGGCAAACAACATAGGCTTCTTGCAGTGCAGGAGCAATGAGAAGTTGGACCAATGCAAATTTCACAGGGGCAAATTTGAAGTTTCTGAGAAAGCTGTTGCAGAACCAGCAACTGCCCAGGTGCCTTTTCGAAAGGGCTTCCATTCTATGATGTATTTATGAATTCCATGGGGCCGAATCATGCTCGGATTGCATTGTGGAATCTTTGAGAAAACCAATGACCTGTGAGCTGTGTAAGGCATGCTCTCAGCAGCATGGGAACAAAGCTCCATGCTTTTGGAGACGATGAGTTCGCCTGCAGCAATCCATGGGACCACTGTCAAGTGGGCACCTTGCCTGAATTTGAAGGTCAGACAACTTTTCTGGAGTGATATTTTATGGTGATATACAATGATATAACGCATTATGATTTTAATGTAAATTGCAATGGCCAGTCTGCATCTGTTTGCATCAAGTTGAATCCAAAAGCAGTGATGCTTCAAGCAGAGCATTCTTGCAGCAGAGGTTCGCGGAGAGAATCTGGGCACCATCCTCAACGCACTACAGCAGGACGACGAGAGAGCGTTGGTGCCATCAGTTCAAGCATTTCTAGACATTGGACATTGGACGTGATATATCGTGATATTACATTTCTAGTATTTTCTAGTAGCCCCAGGAAGATGGAAAGAGACCAATCTTGAAGCAGAACTATGTACTGTTATATTTTCTGAGTGATGGAATATTTTAATCGATACATCTAAAATGCATATGGAATATTGTACAATAACACGATATAGGCATATAAATTATACATGTAGACCTTTCGCCTGGAAATCTATTGAATCCTTTTTGAATCGCTTATTGTAGTGCTTACTATGCTTCTACGATGCTGCCATCATAGCAGCTCAGGTCGAGGCTCCTTGGGAAACGTGATCCAAGCGCTGGATCAGAGCAGTGGACAGCTCTTCGCTGTTAAAGAGGCACACCGATTTCCACAACCGAAAGGGACCTGCTGAAAGGTACGGAAAGGTTGGAAACAACAGGCACAACAGGCAGCACCCACACCCTTTTCCACCAAAGAACAAAACAAGAGCTATCAAAAGCTTACATTCTGCTTGGAAAATATGCTTATATTCTATTGCGATATATTGGGTGTAAGTGCCTTCATCACATTTGATCACATTTCATCAATGGGCACCATGGGTTTGGGCGTCGTTTTGGCCTCTTCCAGGTCTTGATCAACACATCAGATGCGGCAGATGTCAAGTTCAAAGAAGCTTTGGAGAACGAAGTCCAGATCTGTTCCAAGCTGAAGCATCCCAGTGCCTAGATGTTGAATTCAGCTTGCTTTTGGACATTGGCACACAGCTTTGCATATCCTTAGATTGCGAAGTCTTCGCTTTATTCAGCTTTAATGATTCCAAGCATTTTTTCCTCTCTTTTTGCGGCTTTGAGAATTTCTTGAGTGCAGCCTGGCCCTGGCCCGTTCCTGAGCATACAGATGCAGTCTAGGCATTGTGAGCTACCTGGGCCATGACTACATCGCCGCTTCCTTGGTTGCAGAACTGGTCAAAGAAGCGAGACCATGGTGCACTTCATGGGAATATCCACTGTAGACACAAGTTTGGCGAGTTTCACACCTTTTTTTCTTCGCATACGAGCCGTTTGCTCAATACACCCTGGAAGGGCAGCTGCCTTTACATCTACTTGGAGTACATGATTGGTGGCTCCATGGCCAGTGTTTTGCAGCAGTTCGGCGCATTCGAGGAGCAAGCCTAGATTTGATTGCTGGTGTTTGGGAAGATGGGCATGAAAATTCCTTGCGTTTGCTTGCAGTTGTTTTAGGGAGGCGTGTTGATAAATGAGCAGCATCAAAAACCTCCATAAAGGGAGTTTGTCTTCGGGTTCATCTGGGGAACCCCCCGCGAAAGCAAAACCTCCACGCGCGAAAGCCGCGCGAAAGCAGTGCGCCAAGGTTGAGCCGCGAAAGCTGCTGCGAAAGCAGGTAGATAGTTGAAAGGCATTGACATATTCATGTGCAGCAGCATTTACGGACAACTGTCCGCGAAAGCAGCCGCGAAAGATATTCCGAAACAAATGTCGCCGCGAAAGGAAAAACTGCACGCGCGAAAGAACCGCGAAAGCTTATGAGGATTAGAACCACTTCGCTACCCGGTTTTCGACGCCGCTCAAATAACCTGGTAGTTTTGTTGCTTTTTCGGGGGTTGGCGGGGGGTGGGGTGGGTGGGGTGGGGTGGGCTAATAACGTTCATTTGCTTTGCAACACGTACGTCATGCTACGCCACTGCTACATTCTCTTACACTTCTGAACACACATGTCATGCTACGCTACTGCTACGTTCTCTTACACTTCTGCACATACGCCATGCTACGCTACTGCTACGTTCTCTTACACTTCTGCACATACGCCATGCTACGGTGGGGTGTGGTGGGGTGGGGTGCGACATCCCATCGTCTTTGAATAACAAAGACTGGTGCAAAGGTGGCTTGAATCAAAAACTGATTCTGTACATGCATGTCTTTGTTTGGCGTTACCACCTACCAGTCGACACGGACTTGAAGTCAGAGCTGGGCAAATTGAGGTGAAAAGGAAACGCGCCGTGTTTGCTGATTTTACCTCCTTGGCATAAAGTCCCACGAAATACAGCATGAAATGGTGTCGACCCCACAAATGACACCAGGTTAAATACCAACACGTGACCTTGTTTTAGCCACAACATCCCGTGCGTAAATGATACCATTCCTGGCAGGGCAAGCCGTTAGTCCAAGCACAGTTCTTTGGTAGTCGTGGCAACCACACACACACACACCCCTCTTCAGAGTTGAAGGTATTATACTCATATGTCCAATTGGATCTAGCTACACTAATTACATCTATATAATTGTTACGTTCGCATGCTAACCGCCTGCTAGCCTCTGCGACTGCGCAGGAAAGCCTTACGGCCAGATACACCAAAGACCTGCTCGAGGGCTTGGCTTATTTGCATACGCAGGAGCCACCTGTGCCTTGGCCCTCAATCAGGACGCTGGGCACCAAGAAACGGTGAGAAACAGGCGTCGCATAGTGTCGCGTGAAGTGACTGATTTCAAAGCGCAACAAATCTGTAGATATTCATTTCTTCATCTGTCTCCTAGACACTGATGCTGAATACCAGCTAGCCATAGCTAGCCCTTTTCATACTTTTTTCTTTGTTCCGCTGTTCCATTCTCTGTCTATGCATAGAATATTATAGAATCAGGACAGCCGACAGGTCAGCCGCTTCAGTCACTTCAGCCTGAGGTGCTTCACAGAGATATTAAAAGCGCTGCCTGGCAGACATCGGCAGACATTTGAATGTAGAGCCTCAAACCAAACTCTGCAACACCAAGCAATGGCTGCTTCGCGGGTCTCTTTGATACTTTTTCATACTCAAATTTCTCAGAGCAGCAGTTTCGTGAGCGGCATTGCACGAAGGAGTGCAGCATGAAGAGTTTGATGCTGCACTGATAAGGGCACACCTATGCTACTGTGACATTCCATGTCATTCCGTTCCAATCATTTCCAGAAGGCATCGCAGAGAAGCTGCTGAGTCGACATGTCAACCTTGATGATGTTGAGGCTAACGTTTTGATGGGACATAGTGCCAACAGCACAGAAGCCAGGCTGCATTGCTGCAGTCGAGCAATCGTTGGCGTCACATGGAGTCAGCCTTGTGTTATCTTGTGTTTTTGTTCGGCTGACTGGCCAAGGAGTTGTGTGCTAAGCTAGCAGACTTCGGTTGTTCCAAGAGGAGCCAAAAAGCTGTCAATCAGGGAGAGCACCGCGGACCGGTGAATTAATTGGTTACGTAAAATGAAACACCTTTATAGAATAATATAGGATCGTGTTTGCATAATATCATTTCCTGGATGCAAGCTGCAAATATGCACATCGTCATCATCATCACCACCAAACATGTAATAAATATCATGTAATATCATGTAATATCATGTAATATCATGTAATATCATGTAATATCATGTAATATCATGTAATATCATGTAATATCATGTAATATCTACATAATTACTGTTATTGTTATTTTAACTGTTGTTTATATTATTTTTATCGCACAATCTTGCACACAAACACACCGGAGTTTTTTCTTTTTAAATTCTATATCATATGCACATGTACTGTGCAGCTACCACCGCTGCCAACGGTTTTTGTGTGCTTCTGAGTGGTGAGAGTGGAAAACCAGATAAGCCCTTGAACCCTCCCTGAAGCTCAATTAAGCCCTATATGTGGTTGGATCAAGTTGCCATTTTGCTTCTGACTATGAAACAGTATGAAACCAGCCCTTTCCCACCCATTCCCCGTCCATGAAAGGACGGACGAAACCCTGTCGACGACGCTCAAGGGATCGATTCCCTGGATGGCGCCGGAGGCCTTGACAGCACAACCTTTCTGCACAACTGGAGGGGTTTTTCAATGTTTGTTCATGGATTTGTTGTTTCCTCCACTTCCCCTGCAATACCTTGTCGGCCAGGTAGTGAAAAATGTGGGTGCCTTGCCATGTCAAGGAAGGGAGGGGATGGGCTGGGTGCAATGCTGCATTGGAGCCTTCTAGCTGCGCACAGCACAGGGATGGACTTCGAGCTCCATTTTCTCTTGATTCGATTAAGATTATTTAAGATGCATCAAGGAATCATTATAGGGTGCCTTAGCCAATCTTCTCTCTGAACTTAGAGCTGTTGCCTTCATTTCACTCCAGATGTGCCTAGGTTACGGAAGAATGGCAGATGTTTGGAGCTTCGGATGTGTGACTTTGGAGATGGGCACTGCAAGAAGTAACCCTTGGGGGAATCCAGGCTGCAGTTTTGCGTCAGCAAAACACGTCAGCATCTCATTTTGACGGTAGCTTCTGGCCTGGAAGTTCCTGGGCATCTTTCTGTTCGCCCATGAGATTCTGTAACAATGGATTGTCAGGCTTGGACCACGTTTGCACAGATAAATAGATTAGTTAAACCCCAAAAAAACCTGCTGACCTTTTGCATTTTGCTTGCCAAGTCACCACCTCCGCTTTGGCCCAGGAAGTTTGACAATCACATGGCAGCGATGCACCTTGGACCATTCGCTTGCAAAGTGTTGGTGTGGGATTGACCTCGTTTATCTTCGAATTTTCGCCCAACAAGAGTCTGAAGTGGCCTGGTTTTGGAGCCCTTAGGGAGGCGGCAGGGCCAAGTGCTGCCAGGTGCAGGCAGAATGTGCAATGCCATGCTGATCATTGCTGATCAATGCTGATCAATACAAAAACATGCAAACTTTGTTGCAATGCCGCTTCGTTGCGCTTTGAGGTACAAGATTGGCATGTCCAATGAGACGCCACCCGTTCCGGAGACTTTCTCCGACATCTACCGAAGCTTTGTCCATCGATGTTTGCAGAGGGATCCTGATGAAAGGCTGGCTCCATACCTGCCTTAGGCTGAGAGTTTACGAAAGTTTCATGCATTGCCATCATATGTTGGCATACTTTTGAAATCTTTTGACTTTGAACTGATGACTGGCAAGTAGCCACCAAGGCTGCAGATCAACCTTCAGCAAATTTCAGCAGACTTGTGTTCAATTTGGAACTCTTCCCTCTGCGGCGGGATATTGTTGTGCTACTGCTACTTGTACCAACAGAAAAGAACTTGCAAAGTCTTTGTCCCGTGTGAAGCCATAGGAACTCTCAGAGCAAAATCACCCAGTACTTTTCAAATTTGCGAATTTCAGCGCCCTTCCCCAAATTTGTCCAAGCCTGAAGCCGACCTTTGTTCGCAGGGATTCAGCGGTGAGTCTCTTGCAGCATGCTTTTGCACCTCAGCTGCAAATACTTTGGGAATCTTTGTGATATTTCAGGAACATATAGGACATAGGAACATGTGCAATATCAGGGTGGGTCAGGCCGAATCAAGCCACAGTCAAGCCGGGTTCAAAGGGGGTTCTTGCAGCATTTCACAGCCTGCAGATGCCTGCAGCTCAGGTTCAAGATGTGTCTCATTTTTATGATGATGATTAGGGCGGCAGCATTGCACAGAGTGAAGCATGGCTCGAGACGTTCAGCTGCAATCCCGTGAGTCCGGAACAGGGGGACAACCCACCACGAATCCACACAAAATACCAATTCAAGAGATTAACGCGGATCTGGCTGGATGACACTCAGAGTTGTGCCCGATACTTTCCACGAGCTTCTTGGCTCTGAAATTCATCACAAGGAAGACACCGTTTTCCAATATCCATTAATCCACAGTCCTGCAGTTTCATTTCTTGTCTGCGCTCACCTCAAACCAGAAGTGTACCCTACTTTACACCAGCAAATGGTACACTGCACACGATGTACTGATATCGTCATCTGGGGCAATTCTCAGGGTCTCGAGTCCAATAGCGGTAGAAGCTTCTGAAAATGATGGGCACTTTGCGTGAAACACGTGAAGTGCTGTTTTTTTTTTTTTGCCCTGGCCTTTGCAGACCCATGGTGCAGAAGCATTCTTGGATCTCGCAGGCTGCCTAGCGATGCTCATAGGCTTTTGTGAGCGTGGGAATAGGCTCACACAAGTAGGGCGTACTATGGCGTGGTAAGAGGAAGGGCCTTTCAGCTTGGCACAAGCTTCTGCACTGTTGGAGAGCCAATACTGAAGAGAATGCATGGGTTGTATTTGATGCGCGGTTTTATTCATGAGGGTGGGAAAGCTCTGTGGTTCCTCTTTGCTTGCCAAAACAGATTCAATGTTTGAAGTGATCAGCTTTCCCCAGCTGCGAGCTTGCGCGTTTCTTTGTGGGTGCCAACAGCGGCAAAGCCGGCAGGCACTTTGACCAGAACACAGCAGTTGTTCGTCATAGATCCATTACCATCCATCCATTATCAGTTGGATGGCGTTAGGATGGCATTCAAAGACAGTGCATGGAGAAACAATTCTGGGGATGCCTGCAGTGCTGGTGACATTTCTTTCTCTCACTTGGGTCAGTCAAGGGATGTCGTGAGTCATGACAGTCATGATGTAGTTTTGGTCAAAGCTTTGGACATAGAATGGAGGGGGACCCTCCCGTGTTCCGCCGTGTGCCATCGAATGCGTCATGATGCATATGACTTCGCAGGACTTGCTCTTTCCAAGCGCAGCTACGTTTATGAAGCCACACGTGAGTGTGAGCGGAATGTCGAGGCTGTGGGATGAGAGCTTGCCGAGTTTGCTGAAAAAACAGATCAGCAATGATGAGATGATTTCCGGATATTTCCGGTGTGAACTTTTCAGCTGCTCTCGCCTTGCAAGGTCGAGCTCCAAGTCTGTCTCCGCTCCTTGTTTGACAGGCTGGTCACCGCTGGCCACGACTTTGGTCAAATGATGTCATATCTAATCATCTAATCATATCTAATCTGCTCGTAAACGACGTTGCGATCAGTATAGCATATTGATGCATATTGATGCATATTGATGCATATTGATGCATATTGATGCATATTGATGCATATCGATGCATATTGTACATATTTGCAACAGGTGTTTGAAGCAACCATTCCAGATGACTTGTTTCTTCCAGCTCGGGGTGGCTGCTGCTGCCACTGCTCAGAAGAGCTTAAAGTTGGGCTTGGGCTGGTCGGATTATTGCCTCCATTGCCTCCATTGCATGCATTGTTCAGATTTCGCCTCCATGTTGGAGACTGGAAAGTGTGAAGGTGTAGCTTTCATTCAAGGCAACAAGCGGCTTTCAATAGAATCCAGTGATGATTTGGCCAGGTACGGGGCAAGCTGCCAGGGATTCCCTCCATGCGACTCTGCTTGAGTTATGTTTTGAGCGGCAACAGCCCAGACTCGCGCTCTCCTTTCAGTGTGGAGCCCGACATCCACAACGCCTGGATGGTGGGCAGATGTCGGCAGATGTCGGCAGAATGATTCAGACTTTGCAGATCTTTGCTGTTTTGTTCCCCGTTCTTTTCCCCATTTTCCCCATTTTCCATTGATTTCAATTGATGTGCCTGTGAAATCAGGACATAAGTATTGACACCTCGAAGCCGGTTGCCAAGGCGTCATGACCTCAGACTTGAAGAGACTCTGAGAGGACGCAATCCATGATAGAAAAGAGTATGAAAGGCCAATGAAAGGCCAAAGTTGAAAGGCACGTTTTAAGATCTCATTGAGAGATGCAAAGACTTGCAAAGAGTCCAAACACTTTGAAGATGCCGCGACATTAGTTTGGATTCCTTGTGATACAGCACTCTTTAGATCAGGGTGGTTCAAGATGATTCAAGGCCTCAAAGCCTCCTGTCGTTGGTTTCCGGTGAGCGACGGGCATCTGTCATAAAGCGCCGAATGTGTGGCCCTTATGGTTTGCAACATTTGCTTCCTGTCACTGGCTGAAGTTGTGTTCTGAAGCCCAATTGAGAGACTGTATGGGGACAATTTTTATAGTTATAGTCTACTTAATCCCTGCCATATTGCTCTTATTTGGACTTGGCGGGATCGCATTTAGGATCTGGAGTTTGCTGAGCTGAACAGATTCCTTGCAGCCGCACTACCTCTGCTGCATTGAGGTCTTACACAAAACCCCTGCTTGCTGATGTCATGGCGAACATGTCGTCGCAACCAGGGCATTAGATTTTGAGATGGCAGATGTCGGCAGCTCGCATCGCTTGCCCTTTGAAGTGCACGATGGCTTTGGAGTAGACAACGTGTCAAGAAGCACGTTGGGCTCAACAATGCGCTGCTCCCCATCAATGCGCTGCTCAGTGCCAACCCTGGAAGATAGGATTCGTAATGATTCGGAAAGGAAGCATGAGGAAGCCAGTGTTTGTGGTCAGTTGCGGGGTACAGATAATACATAAAACATAAAACTATGGCCCTCACAGAAGCGATTGTTCCACCCCCCTCAGGTGCAAAACGTGTTTTTCTTCCGTTGGACTGAAAGGTCCAGCTTCCATTCTGAGGAAAGAAGCCCCAGGTTACAAAAGAACATAAAAGAACACTTCAAACTGACGTCGCTGAAGGCATCAGTTCAATCCCCGAGAGCCTACGCCAGCTCTCTGCCAATTTGTGGCACTGCAACAATTTCTAAATTCACCACTTTGCTTGTGTTATCTTGTGTCTTTGTGTGCTCATTGCCTCTAAGTACAGACTGCAAACAGCATTGCGCATCTAATCGCACTTGCATGTATGATATAAATTCTTCATCGAATCAATAGCCAATTTATGCCGATTTGATATCCTTTCTGCCACTCTGAAATCCTTCCAAAAACACAGGCAAGATAGGTGGGTGACTTCTTTCAAGTATCGCTACTATCGCTCTTGACAAAACGTCAAGAGCAGTTTCCTTTTAAAGTTCCTGCTGGATGCAGGGCATTGCAGGGCGCATGCCTTGTCGCTGGCGGGCATGGTTTTTCTCAGCTCACCTTAGCAGCCTTAGCACCATATGGCTGTGTCTGAAAATGGGGCATACCCCATTTGTGGCCATGCTAGGATGTTTGATAAAATTTAGCAAAGTCTAACAGATTCGGAAACATATTTTGATGTTTAAGAATGGATGATTACTGATATACCACTGGATTTGGGGTATGTGGTATACACCCCAGTTTTGGACACCCATATCACACCTGCGCAACAGGTGAGTTCTGCAGATCATCTCGATCCATTTTAGCAGAAACGCAGAGTTGCAAAATCATGACAGTCACAAAGAGATAGGTTATACAGAATCATACAATGTCATACATGTCGTTCAGGATATTTGAGCACGAGTTGCAATTTATGGGGCCTTTGCCCTAGCACTAGACTGCTCGCAGAACTCTCAACGTCTTCGCTTCCGTTTCATCCGTTTATGTTTCAATGCGATCTGGCGGTTCTGATGCTTGCGGTCCGCGCAAGTTTTTCCTCGCCATCCCACACGAGTTTTGCTGCAATTTGTTATGCAACTCGCAGGCAAGACAAGTGAACTCAGAAAGGCAAATACCGAAGCAAATGGCATCAATTTGATGATGTCTATATACTGGATTTCCACCAATACATACTGTCCACCTGCAAAACTCGCTGCTACGCTTGATGGGTTCCTCTGTCACGTATATTGGGAGAGCATCGAACCTTCACTCCTTCAGGTATCATATCCAACGCTTGGCACTTGGTACGGTAGCAGCTCATGCTGCAGATTGTTGGAGGGTGCTACAGACAAACCCAGAGGCAGCTAGAGGACAAATAAACTGATCTGACTGTAGAGTTGGTATGTGCAATCGATGAATAACATGTGACTGATTGTCGATCGTCACGTGGAAGATTTATGGCGCAACCAAACCCTGCTGGTATCAAGATATTTCTGTACTCTGCGAGCGTGAGGTGTAGGATACCTGTAGGTACCCGGATCGACTCATTCCATGTTTTGAGGAGACTTGTCTCAGCCCTGAAAACGGGACTGGGCCCAGCTATCAAAGAACAGCCATCAAGAGTCAAAAGGAAATAGCCGTCAGGATCCTATAATCTCAGCATGTTAGAGCATTTAATTCTGGCCTCAGCCATACCATCCTTGCAATCCTTGGCCCATATTGGGTATATTGTCGGGAAGGGAAATATCGGTGAAACACGGGGACTTTTAGCATCCTTTTGGCATCCTTTGGCCATGTTTAGCCTCATGGACTCATGGAAGATGATGGGAGCAACTGACTCTGGAGGAGGATGAGGCTTGGCTGCGAGAGCAAGATGCAGCTGAGGCACGAAACTGTTGTGAGAAGCTGCATCAAATTCATGACGTCTATGACAAGAAGTCTCAAATTTCACTTAAAAACTGGGTTCACAAACAGCAAGCAACACCTATCATCAAACAACATTCAAGTTCAATACTACACAAATCTACACAGTACAACTCATTCCATTCTTCCCCCAAGCCAGGCAGCTGCTTCAGCTGAGAGGCAATGGGCTCTGCAATTCATCTGTTTCCGGTAATTTGTGGGAGAAAACATTTGCCACAAAATGCCACAAATGATTGAATGACTATTGACTTCCAATATCTCCCAAACACAAGTGTCACAAGAAAGTACCAGGGAGACTCAGGGCTTGGGTAGTTTGCCCCTTGGGCCTTGGACGTTCGCTTTGCGCTGATTTTGATCCCAAATTCCAATTGCCTCTCCAGGTCTGCCAGTTCATCAAGCAAAGCCAACGAAGGTTCCTTCGACATGGTGCCAGGGTGAATCATGGATCTACACTAGGCTAACTCTAGATTTTGATTTCATGTAATGCTTATACCATCTTATACCCAGGGTTGCGTTATGTCGGTCATGTGATATCCTTCTACTCAAAGTGGCGCAACTGTCGAAGTTTCGCAAATCACTTCTCTCCAACATCCCCGGAAATGCCAAGCTTTCACATCCTCGGCCTCCCACGCTGATGTTACGTTGACACGTATTTGACACGTATTTGACACGTATTTGACATGTTGCTGTCCAGGAAGTCCTGGAGTGATCTTTGATCGAAGTCAAGGCTTCGCTGGTGGCAGATCGCAAAGATCTCATGGCATACGGGAACATTGGCAACGGTGGAAGACTGTTCTTCCTCCTGTTCCACTAAAGCAAACCATTATGCCTGCCTGAACACAAGCAACCACAATCACAGCAACCATAGGCAGTTTGCCCCAGCCTGTTTTTGCAGCCACACGCTGGCTCCAATCGAGCTGTTGGTGTGAATGCATTCATTGTTGTCATGGTTATCATGCATACAGTTACAGATGCCTGCAGCCAGCAGCCGCACACTTAAACATTTCCCAATGCCCTTGGCAGCCTTAGCTAAGACTTGGACCATCTAGCTCTACTTGTAAAAAAAGCGTGTGTGCCCACTGGGATCCCAGCTTCTCAATATTTGAGCTGAAACAGTGCTGAAGCAGCGCAGAATGAGGGACGATCGCATATTGAAGCACACAAGCAAGCACACGCACACACAATATTAAACAATATTAAACACACATCAGCACACATCACACACACACACACACCCACACACACGGACACACACACACACACACATCACAACTTGCAGTGTTTCTTACACAAGTATTACTATTGAAGATTGTGAAGCGCCTGCTAATCTAGTTTAACATGTACGAATGTTTTTTGGTAGTGGTCCTTTCCCTGCTCCGCATGGCTACGACTACTATCACTTCACAGACGCCAGCGATGCACCATGCAGCCTGTGCGGTGCATCCAAAGAGGATTGGAATCTGCGACTCGAATGCATATGGGACTGGCATTGATGTCGATGGCAACTTTCAATGACAGCTGCACCCATGGCCTAGGCAACGATAATGTGCAACGATGTTACTATTGTTAATTACTCATAACATGACACTCGACACAGAGACAGAGGGGTCGCCGCAATGGCAGCGCTAGCATGTCTCAGGTGAAGCTAGAAGTGACTGCAGGGTCACTGGCACCTCCGTGGTGTGCTCCTTGATTCTGCGCAGTGAGGGACGGTCTGGTGGATGTGTCGGCTCGGTAGACAGAAACCATCAAAACAGTTATCTTGCACCGCATTGATCTCACCTGGCCATCTGATGCCCGTCCTCTGGCAGTGCCAATGTGCGTCATGAGTCATGAGCTAAAGGATCAGCTAAAGGCTGAACATCACCACATCCACCAAGCTGAGGTACAAAGCCTAGCGCGTGGCAGCTGGTTTCAGAGCGACAGCTGGACGGATTTGGTCGAAGGCACAGATTGCCGTACCCAAAGCATTGGCAATGGCACTTTTCATCTCACCATTTGGTGTTTGAAGCCTGCACCTTGACTTTGAGGGAAGGCAGGAACAGATACGGCATGACATAACATGACAGCACCGACATAGAGGGCATTGAGATCATAGAGCCTCAACAATTCTCCGGCAATGACATCTGATCATTCATTATCCCTGCTTCTTGAGATGGCCTAAGGAGACACGCTACAGCTTTCGTATCCTACCCAAAGCTGTGGACCAGAGCGAGAGCCAGAAGAGCGAAGACAAAACACTTGGCAAAGCAAGCGCAGCCCTTCTCTCATGTGAGTGCGAGACCTTGGGTAAAGCTGCTTGTGAAGCTCCACGATGCATGAGGCGATTGACAGATGGTTTGGAACTCCACTGGTCTGTTAAGACACCCAGCCAAGCTCCGGTGTTGGAGTGTCAGCTTCAATTTTGTACCGCGGACTTCTTGAGCATGTGGCAGGACGTGTCGAACGTTGATATCAAGCTGCTGGATGCGAGACGAGTCGCTTCCAGTGAGTACTCTGAGTATCGGGAAGAGACTTGGCAGGGAATCATTTCCAAGCTGAAGATTGCGACAGCATATCGCTTTAAAGTGAGAGCACGCAATAATATCGGCTGGTCTGACTTTTCAGACCCGCAGCTGTGTTTGACATCTGAAGCACCTGGTGCACCCACGCAGCTCAAATTGGTGGCTCGTTGTCCCGGAAAAGTTGAAGTAGAGTTCGAGTTTGCAGATGAAGAAGGTTGCCCAGTCTCACATATTGAGCCAGAATTTTGCCTGAAACCAGATGGTTCTAATACTGCTGGAGCCTTGCCCGGGGAGACTGGCGATGGCATTGGCAGCATGTTTGACATCGCAACGTGGTGGTGGCAAACGCCCGAGTACTTTGAGGTGCATGTTAAGGACCAAATGTAGTCGAATCACCACTTTGAGTGAACCTACTGTTTCTTTCGCTGTGAATTTGGGGAATTGGCTCCCACGATCTTCACCTAGTTAAACCCTAGTTGCACGCTGTCCATGTGGTTGGTTTGGCCTGGTCTGGTAAGATGTTTGCATGGTTGCTGGTAGGACCTTTCCAGCTTTAAAAAGAATGCACATTGATCACATTTGCAGGATGCTGATGGAAGTGTGCCATCGAAAGCTGGTGGCCGTAGTGGTTCCATCACAGTCTTCTGGCTGAGTTTGGCGGCACGTTGCATTTTCATTGCTGCAATTGTTGCATGTTTTTCCTGACGCATCATATGATGCGTGTCAGTCATGCTTTTACAATGCATCTGATGTTCTCTCTGCACTCCTCCATCACTATTTTCTTAAAGTTTTAAAAACAAACAACTTTGATGCAGATGTTTTTGCTGTTTTGCTGTTTGGAGGTTGGAAGCCTGAAGCCCGAACAAACGATTTGGCTCCGTCTTTTTGCAGTGAACCAAGCTGGCCGCTCCAAGCCCTCAGAAGCTTTGCCATGCAGGTCATCAGAGAGGCACTGGGTTGGTCCATATATGGTCCATGTGTCCATGAGTCCATGGTTATCCTGCAAAATCAGTTGAATGGATTGCGCTTGGATGATACTTAGGTGATGGTTAGGTGACATGACTGAAGAATGACTGAAGAATAGTAGACAGCTCGTGTCTTCAAGGGGGTTCTTGTGGCTGGCAGGATTGCTTCCTTCTGTCCAGTAGGCTCATCCCTTGATCATTTTGGACAGATGTGGAAAGTTGTTTGTCTTTTTTTTTTGTTTGAGAAGGTACTAGCTGGGTGCATGTCAGGGATACATGTTTGCCATTGTCCATGTCAATGTGATGTCTCAATGCAATGCAAGGCCTGGCAAAGTGCAAGATTTGCGTTGCACAATGCGCGGAGCTACCTGGTTGAACTTGCAATGGCGCACCAGTGATCCAGATGGAGCACCTGTGAAGGATTGCTGTGTGGAGGCCTTTCTTGTTGACCATCGGAGAGCGAAGACTGTGTAATGGCGGGGCATGATGCACTCAGACAAGAACCACCCGTAAACTCAAATCCCAAAGTCCAACTACAATAACTACAACTCTCTATTGAACAGATTCAACTTGATTTTGACATTATTTGAAGAGATAAGTCTTCTGTTGACGTGTTGCCGTGGCTCCACTGGGAGGACAAACGCATGTCGTAAAGGGTGTGTAGAGAGCTTTGGATCCGTCGATGTGCAGGTGAGCAAAGCCAACTTCATCCATTCCTGGGTTCAAGTTCCGCAAATGCAAATTCAGCGCTTGGGCGAAGGCCTCTGGCAATCGAAGGCTATGGATCTGGAGAGGGAAGCAGACTACCACGTTCTGCCCTCAGCTGACCTTTTCACGTCATGGAAACTTATTTAAAACTATATGTAAGATTTGAAAAGATGAAGAAGGATGAAGAAACGCGTCGATGGGGCCAAATTGATAGCAACAGGGAGTGGACGCCTATCATTGCTACGTTGCCACTGTGTGGCCATGCCACCAGCTGTGGCAGGTACGGGTGAAGGCCTCCAATGAGGTCGGTTGGTCCATCCTGGAACCCGTTCAGATCAGCTGCCGCACGGCAGAGCGTCCTCACAGACCTCGGCATTTGTCTTGTGTTGACTTGGGTCCCCAGATGCACAAAGATCCGAGCCAGGGCAAAAGAAGAACAAATTAACTATGACTATATCATACTATATCACTCTATTCATTTTGGCCTGGCTTTCGGTAGAGCTAATCATGGCAGGCAGAACACTTACCAAACACTGCAAGAATCGCTTGATCATCTCAAGCACGGACAAAGGTACTGACTTTGTGAAGATCGAGTTCAAAGTTGCATCAAACTTTGGGCAAGAGGAGCACATCAACAAAGTCCAGGTGGAAGAATCCGGCATGTTACTTTGGGCAGAGATCCCTCCCAATCGTTTGGAGATCGAAGAGTTGGCAGGCACCGAAGTCGATGGACAAACTGAGGATGCAGACTTGCACGACCTGGGCCCTTTCTGGAATGCGGAGTTGAGATTCAAGTCATTTGCAGTTGTCATACGTGGATTGGAAGCCAATTCCTCGTACACATGGCGGATTGCAGTTGCGAATGAAGTGGGTTGGAGCTGTGAAAAGTCTGAACCCTTTGAATCTCACACGGTCTACCGTCCTGCTATCCCACGGCTCTTGGAAGCACAGCGTGGGCCTTTCGAAATCCGTGTCTTCTGGGATCAACTAGATCCTTCAGGAGGTCCTATCAATCTCTGGGAAGCTCAAGTCCGCGAGTCATCGCTTTTTTCCACCTGGTCAGCAGCGAAGGATTTTGTGATCTTGCGTCAACCCTCATCGCCGGATGATGCACCAAGTGTTCCAAGTAGTGAGACTTCGACTTCCACGCCATTCATCGTTTGGGAAGCAGCGTTTGGATGCCTTAAACCTGGTGTAGAGCACATGCTGCGGCTCCGCACTGGCAATATAGCAGGCTGGTCTGACTGGTCTGAGCCTTTAAAAGCCAGCACCTGTGGCCCACCCGTCATCAGCAAATGTACAGTGATGCAGGTGCAGTCTTCTCGTGATGCTGGTGATTGGGTTGTTGACATTTTCCTTGAGGAGAATCCCTGCCGAGCTCTTATTTGCACGGTCGACTTTGAGTGCGACCTATGCCAGCCAAATGATGGCAAGCGCGCGAGATACCAGACGGTGGCCAGGCACGCAAAGCATGGCAACTGGCGGGCTCATTTCCCGAGGCTGGTGAAGCAAGGAGCTGCCCTGAAAGCCAGCGCTGTGGTGATGGCAGGCAACTCAGCAGGATGGAGCAAGGCCAGCTCTGTGACGTTTCAAGAAGCCAAGGATGAACAGCTGACATGGGCACCAAAGATACGACAAGTGCAACGTGCACCTGATGCCACGTCCGTTGTTTCAGAGACATTGTGCTGCTTGAAGATGTTTTTCTCCAGCGAAGCGGAGCTGTTAAGCCACTGGACTGCAAGGAATCTGCATGAATCTGCTTTTTTTTTTTTGATGTAGCATACACTCTCAACAACCAATTCCATTTTCAACCTTGATGTCCTACACATTCTACACTGTTTCTGGGTTTGGACTTCGGTTTAGGGGGAATGATTCATCAAATCCCAGCTATGTCAGACTGGTTACTAAGGTGATTTGCAGCAGGAGATGGCGTCCTTCCTCTCCATTGCCAGGTCCCAAGGCCGAAGATCTCGGCAGATTCAAGAGCTGGAGCACCGAGAAAAGGTGCTGCTGACAGCCATGGAGACCATTGGACACTTGGCCAAATGAATCATGGAGCGATGTGATGCATGCAAATTGGTGGGGCAGACATGGGAAACTAGATGGAAAACTCGAGAAGTCCAGGCTGCAGGCATAGCTGGTGAGTGGTGGAACTTCTTCCTTTCAAGCAATTTTGGAGCTCCTTTACAACAAAACAGCAATGAGAGCACACCACAGCACATCATTGGGTTCAATCCCTTGGATTGGAATCACGTTGGTGTTTTCTGGCTGCCGTTGTCAGTTTCTCTCCTTAAGCGCTCCTTGTTTTGAGGATCCCTCAAGACCGTGAAGAGTGAGGAGCAAAGCTGGTTGCAAGACTGTGCCCAAAGGCTGACGCTTGACGCTCCAAGATGGATCCATCGAGGTATGCACGGATCGGAGGGGCTTCAAAGGATTCCCATTTTGTTGACTGATTTGTTCACTAGTCACAGTCATAGAATGTCATTGGGGCTTACATTGTCCAGTGCGTGGATGTTTGTTGGTTAGTTAGACTGAGAGCATTTTGACATATTTGACGTGTTTCCACAGTTTCAATGTTCTACAGTGTTCAATTCTATGTTGACCGACGCATGTTCATGCAGGAAGTTTTGGGGTTGCTGGGGAATAAGGGCTCACATTGACACCACGCCACTACGTGCCTAGCCAGCAAACTTCATGTTTTAGTTGTTTTCGAGAGCTCATTCAGGAAACACAAAGAAATGATTGTGGAGAAGGAGACGGCTTCAAAGAAAGCTTCAGCTACGCATGTGACAATGTGGGAAGACTTTTGGGCTGAAGGATCCTTAGTCACAGGCTTCCTCACAGACTCTTGTCTCCATTTTTGGCCCAGTTTTTTTGGCCTCGTGAGCAAGTTCATTCTGCCATGCGAAGGAAATATGGCTGCCACCTTGATAACAAGTGTTCTTTGAAGTCGGGCGTCCTTTCAAGATTCTCAAGACCTGCCTTGATGTATCGGTTTGGTAGCTCCTGGCAATCAAGGATGTGAGGATCATGCTTGAAGGCTGCCTGTGGCTGGAAGACATGCGATGCCAACTGGAGAAACTGTGGACCAAGCTGTGCAACTGTGCGGAAAATCAGGAGAGGTGCCACTGCAGGATGCTAAAAAGGGGGACGCAGAAACAAAACGACGGCAAAAGTTCCATTCTCATCGATTCTCTCTATGCATTTTTACTTTCAGAATGTGGGGGCAAGTGCAACAAATGCATACAAATGCAATCTGGATGCGATTTGTACCAGAGCAAAAGCGACATAATTTGCTCGAAGTCTATTGAATTCCCACAAGGTATGGAGCCTTCTTGAGGTACTTGTAGGCCCTGCATGGCCCCGCATGTGACAAATGTTTGTTTGAAATGTTCCAGTCTGAGGCATGACATTAATTACTCCAAATGTGGGAAAGCTGCTGCATTTGTTTTCATGACCTGACGCAGGAGGCTTCTGAATCCCAGCCAGCCCGTGTGGTACGGCTTTGGGCAAAGAAGCGTGAAGCATGGGCCGCCAGATTTGAGGGCCAGTCTCTTGGTCAGATAATGTCAGAGTAGTCTGTATTTAGTCAATGATTCATAGGTCGGCAGATGCTCGGTCAAGTCGCTTCAGTAGCTGTGCACAAATGTAGTCTATTATCCTTGGATATTCTTGGCATATGCTCGCTCAAGTCGCTTGAGCAGAGCATCATTGCCACCCTTTACAAAGATACAGTACAACAACACTTAGGTTGGACCATAGCCATTTGAGTCTGGTAAGTGCAGATATTGATTATGAGGTTCAGAAGGATCCGGAGATTCAGCCTTTTGCACCATGATCCTATGTTCGATTTTATTTCATTTCTGCTTCTGACGCTCTTCAATGCATTTTGACATCGATTGCAAGGTTTGTCACGCTGATGAAGCAAGCCATAATGACAGCTGCACAGCTCATGGCGGTCACTCGTAACTTGCCAAGCTCTGGGCACTCCGAGCATTTGCTGCGATCCGCACTGAAGACAGATGCTTTGACGGCTTCCAATGTAGCCGTCTCCAACTTTGATTCCAACTTCTTGTCACACTTGCGGGAGCACACCATGCGAGACTTGTTTGCCCTGAAAAATCTGAGAGTTTCATGTGATCATCAGCTTCGAAAACTGCAACGGGCTCTGGAACTATTGGCTGTCTCGGCGCAAAGCACCGTCGGTTCGACGGGTTCCTCAAATGCAGTCGCAACGGGTGGCGGTGGCGCTCACAGCTTTCCTGAAGTGAGTGTCACTGACAAATTGTCGCAGACTGCACTTGGCTTAATTCTCACCTTGGTAATGCCAGTGCCCGGAAGTGTGGAGGTTGGAGTTGCTTCCATTGGTGCTTTGTGGCTTGAGGGTGATTCGGCTGGCAAGCACTTGGTTGTAGAACATCCCCTGCCGGATGACCTGCAGCAGCTGAATCCTTTCAGCCGCTTTCGGCAACGAGCTCGGCACAGCGCTGAACGACTGATGAAGAGCTGGGCAGCGAGCCCTGCTGTGCCGGACCTGCCAGACCTGGACCTCGACCAAGGCACTGAGATCGAGGCCGCGCAAGGTCCAGCTGTGTCACCACATGAGACTGCCACACTGCTGGCAACTTGGCGAATCGTTGAACCGTCGTGAATCCTTGAGAAATGTGAAGAATCCATTCCTATTTTGATCCGCTTTGCACTGTCATGGTGGCTTTTGATGATTCTGTCTATATTCAGTCTTTGGCCGTAACATGATGACAATGCCGGCACTGCTATGTAGCCTTTGTGACCTTGCGGGAATAAAACACATGCCTGACAGACTCTTGATCATGTAAAGTATGTCAAGATCAAACAACGATTTGGGGAGTTTGAGTTTGAGTTCATATTTATAGCTGATACAGGTTGATATTGATAGTTGATGATTATTGGTAGTTGATTATGGCTGACAACAGTGGCCTTTGCATGACCGATAAGCTTTGTTTTGGTGATAGTTTTAGACGGCACCCTTGTGCAACAAGAAGTGTGTGGCGATGTCGCCACAGCAAATGTGATGTGAGCTGTGTCAAGGTCCACAATGCAGCTTCTCGCATCATCACAGCTACTTGGATCACTTGGCACTACTGGGGAGGGAGCGGAAGGAGTCTCTGTCCTTTGCCACTGGAATCATCATTTATACATCAATAATCATCAATAGATCGGGCCCATAGAATCCCATAGACATGTTTCGTAGCTGGCTTTTGTAAAGCCGGACCAATCAAATTCAATACATCTCATACAATGAGCGCATCCAATGAGTGTAATCTACCTGCAAGAAGAGTGCTCCCCTGCCGAGAAGCGATTATGCCTTAATTACAGGCGTAAGCACGTCACCCTTGTTTTTTGGCTTGTCATGTTCCATTTTATGGCTGCCCAACATCACTGCGGATCCCCAAGGAGTATTAGAAAGAACCCAGGTTGGAGCATTTGGATTTCCATACGGGAAGCCTCAATTGCTTCAACGATTGAATGCATTCCAGCAGATTCCAGCATTTCAGTTTTCATTCATGATCTTCAAGTGCCGTGATCAAGAATAGTAGTGACTGAACCCACCAAGAGGGTGCTGATTTGCCAACAGGCTTCAGGAACCGTGCCTAGTATTCTGTTAAATCAACAGGGGATTAGAAAGCTCCCTTGCAGACCCCAGAAGGGCTAGAAGCACTTACCCTCACCGTCTTGTATTTGAGAATTTATATAGAGAACCTGATGACAAGCACCCGGACTAGGACCAGAGTCGTTGATTGCATTTTCAGGTCAGAATCCTCGATCGTGGCTGCAACCTTAGCCAGCCTTGACTTCTTTAGTGATCTGAAATGATTTGAAGTCTTGTTGCGGATGCGAATTCCATGCCTCAATGACAGAGATCCTCGCCTCAGGGCGAAACATTGCCCTTCGAGCGTATGAGAAGGTCCAGGAGAAATGCAGTACCATTCTGCGCTACAATATACTTCATTTGTCAGGACAAGAACATATCAGCAGCTCACAAGTTTTGATTTACGAATTACTTTCACTTATTCAATTATATATAATTACCTATTTATACATAATTTGGCAAGAAGTCTCCAACCCCTACTCGTAGATGTGCCAACAATTGTATCGCTCGAGCTGTTGCAGGAGGCACATCCCATGGTCCGTTTGGTCTCGCAAGCGCTTGTCCGTGGTTTTGGCGCCGTTTCAGGGAATACCTGGCAGGCCGCACCACGCAGCACGCACAAATGCTTTGGTTTGTTTTGATGCATGTGTCGCACATCAACCTTGGATCACACTTGAGATTCTATCGGAACTGATAGGAAACGTAGGCCTGAAAATAGTGGTGGGCCTGGGGCTGGAATACGCATACAGAATTCCGATGAAACTAAAATAACAGATAGCTAATGCATATTTTTATGATAGTTAAAGACAACAAGCAATATAAAATGTGCTCTTCCAAGTCGTGAACGAGCAGCAGGTCAGAATTTTGTGTCAGATCTTGTCAGCCACCTGGAAGGCGATGCCAGGAGTTGCAATTGGCCCAGCAGATTTGGCGCTTTTGCCGTTGCCAGCTCGCGAGGAGCTGTGCTGGCAATAGGATTCTCATGATTTCTTATGGAAGATGACCTCAATGTGTTGCAAGTGGTGGCTAGTGGTGGCAAGTGGATGTTTCCGTGGTGAAGTGTTGGCAGCTTAATTGCATGTTTTACCTTGCATTAGAATGTACTACTAGAACAGTTGATCCTCATGGAAAGAGCTGCAATTTGGTTACAATATGGTTACAGTACCTTCAAGATCCTCAAATATCCTCAATAGATTTTTCACAAAGGAACTCCTTTGTCATTTTGTGGGGGGTTTTTGTTTCAATCTGAGTCAATGCCAGATGCATTTTCCCCGCGGAGGGCTCCAGCTACGACGGCTACGACGGCTACGAGATCGAATTTGCCTATGGTTTGTTGGACTCTTCCGAGCGCCCGTTGGGTCGAGTGCCAGCTCGCACTGGAATGGCTGTGCCTCGACGAGGATAAAGTTTGAAGATCAATTTAGATCAATTTAGGCCATCATGGCCTATCTCACCATGTGTCCATTCATATTTACGGGGGCCAGGACTTGTGTCACACCAGAGGATGATTTTGTTACTCAAGTCTTCAGGACGAGCATCTCCATTCTAAGTGTCCATTCATACTTTGATGTATTGTTCTTCTCGGAGCTACATTGCATGTATGCAGCAGCCGATAGATATGCCAGTAATTACATCGCAGGCTTTCATTGCAAGCACTTGAGTCTTATGGGCCAGTTTCAAAAACGGGGCACGTCATTGTATCGACATCATCAGCAACTTCATGGCTGTATGGCATCCTTGGGATCCACTAGTTGCTAAGCTGAATGCTGCCCATAGCGCTTGTCCATGTTTATCTAGCACATGCCGGAATACAAGGTCTTAAGCGCCCTTTTGACCACCATCCTGTAAGCTAATTGTGTCACTTCTCAGCGTGCGCAAAACACTTCAGTTGTATATGTCAACTATATCCAACTATAGATTTTAAATGATTTTGAGATCTTTAATCGATCTCATGCATGGCTAGACTACGCACATCAGTGTGGAGAATATCAATGAGTATCGAAAAATCATGTCCCTTGGCTGTGGACTGGAGCATTTCCGTGTGCTTGTTCTTGTCCTGAGAAATCCTGAGAAGAAGTCGTCGCTTCAGTTGACCCATACAAAGTTGTTTGTTGACGTAAAAGCATTTATGCAGCACTCCTCTTCAAGGCCAACACATCCTTTCTGCATTGAGTACTCCTAGTGACATGGAGCGGGGTTGCAGCTGATATGTTTCAGCTTGGTCCTTGGATCACTTGGAACAGGTGAGTTTCGTGCACTTGGATGATGAGATCCACGTCGACAACCTGTTGCGGGAAGAGATGCTCGTTACAGCAGATGAATTGCCTCAGGCCCATCGCATAATGCAGTTGATATATGCATGTATAATATGCACTCACATTCACATATTAAAATATACATTATATTATACTGTATTAATCTGTATTATAGTATATATACTATACTATGTTTATTTTATATGTTGTACCATCTAGTTTTCCCATTGGCATGCGAGAGGCATCAAGCCACGGCCAACATTCGAGCACTGCAGAGGCAGAAACAATGGGCTGGCTCGAGGCTAGAGGTATCAGCTGCAGTATGAAAATCGAGGCTGCAGGACCCTGCAGGAAAGCTAAAAATAACTCAGCGAACCAAATATCAAGAGTTTAGGGCAGGGTGACCGGATAAAAAAGGGGGAAATAGATCCTCTATGATCCTACTAGACCATGGGTTTAATGAGCAGTCCATCATCATCAAGGCTTGCCCATGAAACGTAGCCATTGCAGTCCAAGCTGGTTAGGTTAGTATTTTTCCAGACCCTGTGCTGTCCGGAGGCATTACCAGAAGTCACCAGCCCTTCAAAGGACGGGTTGCTGTAGCGGTCATCTATCATAAAGATTCACAAAACCATGCAAAGACTTTTTTGCTCGGGATTGGTGTGAAGCGCGTGCCTGCTTTATCAACTTTGGTTGGTGTCACATCTCAGCCTCAGCATGCTTGATCCCTTTGTCGCATCTTGTCTATTCGGAAAACCTGCTGAAATCTAAGTGATGAGGATTCACTGGAGCCAAAGTGCCCACCTCACATATCCTACATCAGGGCGGCCAACAAGGATGCAGCTCCTTGCATCGTAGAAATAGACAGAGGAAAGTTGGCTCGCACGCCAATGTCGTATCACCAGAGAGCACCTAATGTGTCAAGTTGGATCAAGCTAGTCAATTACATGTGACGAAATCTCCTTGAAAAGGGCCAAAGGAGGTTGATAGCGATTTAAGAATGCCAAGGTAAGAAATAGCTGAAGCAGCTGAAATGAGCTGAGATCAGCTGAGATTACTCGTCAAATCAGCTGAGGTTGATTTGACACTTCGCTTCTTCCATTTGGGCTCTACTCTTCCATCGGTGTCCAGCACTCCAGGACGGGAGGCAGAGGCATCGGAGATGGTATCAGATGGTATCAGATGTTTTGATGATGTCCCATGATATCTCCATTTCTCAGTCAGGAGCTGGGCCTTTTGTCTGCACATAGGTGCAGCAGCAGCCACACCCTAAAACAGGCTCATAGTGCAGCAACTCTAAGGTGTGATAACTTAGATAACACGTTAATAGTTGCTCAAGGTATTTCATATCATACAGTGCAGCCCGAGTGCTATATAAGAATCTGAAAGGTCGCAGTCCAGGCTGCCTCGAATTATTGATTTCATTTGTGAAAACATGGGGATAAATAAGGTGAGGGTCCCTCAGATTCTCACTTTCCGAAGGTTTAATTTCATACTCTGTAGGGTTAGTGCCAACCTCCAGCAGCAAGATATGCAATCAGCTAAAACTGAAGAGGAAGACAAGCCAAGGTGGGAAGATTGGGCATGGCTTGTTGTGCCTCCATAGTGCGAAAATTGCAAGCTAGCATCTAGTTTAGCATTTGGGGATGATGTTTACCACCTAAGTATCGTGATAGAGGATGTTTAATTAGAATGTACCAGAATGTGCCATATTTGTGGGTTCTGCCCCATCTCAAGCTACCTCTATTAAGTGGAATAGAAGAAGCTGATTCAGAAGCACGGACATGCTGAGAATGCGGAATACGCCCGATAATAAAGAAAAACAATCCGATGTAAGGCGCTCGAGGTGAGTGTCCCCCAAATTCTTAAGGTACTGGGGAGTTGATGTAGCCACCAAAATAAGTTGGGATTGGAGCCGAGCCCCCTCGATTTTTTATACTTTCTTATGCAGTACTTGTGATGTATCATGTCAGACGTAATGCTGGTATGGGACATGATATAGATCTGTCGCCTTTGTCCATCCGTTTGCCCAGGAACTTGGGACGCTTGTTTCGTCAACCAGTCTTGGTCGCATCGCTAGCACCAGGAGAAGAGTCTCTTGGATCGACATGGCCCGACAAGAAAGATCAAGAAAGCAGACGAGTTGTTCTGCTTCCAGATTGTCCTGACCTGTGTGACATCAACATATTTGAATGTGAAATGGTTCCACTATGTTTCACTTGTTTCTCAACAGGTTTCTCACCATCCCATTTTCTCGGTATATTTCTGAACCAGCTCCGAGCTGCTACTAACTAGATCTAACTAGTGTCTTGGCAAGTTCATGAAATCATGGACACCAAACGAGGCGAGACTTAACCTTGGAAGTGAGTCGGCGCGAAGGCGGGCCAGAAAAGTGGAAAAGACCAAAGGCTTCTCCTTTCACAGTGTGGAAAAGTGGAAAAGGAGAGCGTCCCACCATTTGTTCCAAATGGATTCCAATGGATTCCAATGCATTCAAATGGATTCACATTATGGATTCGTGCTTCAAGACATTTCAAGACAAATCTGACAATGAATTTGCATTATACAAGTCTTACATTAAGCATATAAGATATATATATATATATATAAATGTATATCAATTAATGGTATGTATAGCATCTCTTTGCGGACAGGCGTGCATTAGACTTGCCAAGCTGCTGCAAACTTCATAACTGTCACGGCAAGTTCTGCCCAGGCGGCGAACCCGACGGCGAGGCCAGCGACAGAGTCATGGCTGACTATGGAAGACTATGGGATGTGGGATAGATGTGGGATAGATGTGGGATAGATGTGAGATAGATGTGGGATAGATGTGGGATAGATGTGGGATACTAGCATTACCAGACTTTGGGGATCTTTGGGGACATTAGCAATTCCTGGTAGTGATAGTAATAGATGTCGCTAATAGAGTTGTCGCCCCTATTGAAGGTAAATGATGATGATTTCATAATTGGTGCCAAGCAGACCCCTCTATTGTTTCCGGAAAGTAGATTATTGCTGGAAAGCAGGCGAGAAAAGATCCAATCTTTTTTTTCATGCAGCACACTGCTTTATTTATCATTTCCAAGCCGCCCAAGCCCCAAAGATGATGAAGAAGGTCATGAATGTAGTAAGGTCAGAAAGTGTGAAGGAAATGAAATAGCATGAAAGTGAGAAATGTAGCAATTCACCAAGCATGATCTTTCATTCATGAGGTGAATTCTTCGAGGTTGTCGCCGAGACTTCCGCCAGCAGTACTGACGCATGTCGGCATAGTTTCAAACTGACACCAACCGACACTTCCGACACTTGAACCCCAGCTTACACCGGGTTTAAGATCCAGAACATTCACGAGAAAGGTTAGACTACGCCAGGCTTGGGAAATGAAAAATACTTGATAGATCTTGATGATGAATAGTGTATGGTTTCTTCTCCTTTGTTCAAGATAAGAACAGCCGAAGAACTTTGATCATTCTATACTCGTTGTCACTTCCCAAATGCAGCCAATGCCAAACTGAACCAAGGTTTGCAACGTTCGTGACTTCCAATCGATTTCTTTCGAAGGAGGCCTTTGATCTAGGCTCCATTGTCAATTAGGACCACATCAGGGAGCAAGGCACTGCGCTGCAAAGACTTGCTGAAGACTTCCAAGCGGCCGTTGTGGAAGAGCGTGTTGCGTCAAAAAAGATGTCGACCGTGGTGTAGGGACAGATGGGATAGATTGAGAAGAGGTGTTTTTGTGCAAACTTTGTCAATCCAGTACGGGCCTTGTGTGCTTGCATGTGCTTCAGCTGGATAGGTCGTGGTCCTGTGGCTGCTATTCTTTTGATCGCCCAGCTCTAAGGGAAAGGGAATACATTGGAGTACCGTCAAGGCATCACACATCTGAGGTAAACGTATTATTGTTGTTACCATCATTGTTACTGTTACTATTATTGTTATCATTCATTACTACTATTGCCATCATTGTTATTGTTATAGTTATTATTGAATATATTAGACCATTATATATATATATATGTGTGCTTTACAATATATATATATAGATATAACATTATCCTATATATATGTTATATGATGCTATATATAAACCTAATATGCATGTCCATATATACGGCGCACACACACACACATAATATATATATAATACAATATATATATATATGGGGCAAGTTTCAGTTGTCCCTGCATGAAGAGAGGCTGCAGGTCTGCTGTTGGGCAACCCAAGGGCCCAAGAGTCTTGCAAAAACCTGCTTTGGACTTCGAATGTCCATGCGCGTCCCTGAATGTGACATCGATGTCCAGCGATGTCCTAGGACTTCCATCATGCTTTGGGGCCCATCATCGAGCCGTGGCCTCAGAGGCTATGCCAAGCTCCTGACCCCGCGTCAAGCACAATATCCAAGTCCAAGTTGACGCCAATGGTTTGGAAACGCACGGAAAAATATTGAAAAAACAAGTCAACGGCCAAATCAAACCTGAGAACCTGAGACCTCCAATCCTTTTGCGCCTCGAAAAACTTTGATGTTGATGATTGCTAGCTCAAGGTATGAGGTTCTTTTCCAAGAGAATTTGAGAAATCTCATTTAAAGCAGGGCATACGAGTTGATACGGGTGACAAACTTGGCAAGTTATTGTGTAGTGCTGTGGCAACTTGCAGTATTGGTGTGAACATTTAAAGATGATTCAAAGATGAAAGCAAGAACTTCCCAAAAGGTGGGCGCATCCACCGTCTGCTGGGACCTTAGAGCTGAACAGACTTCTGGACGGACCGGGATGGAGAATGATGGTTGGCGTGAACACATTGCATTTTCAGGTTGTGTTGGGTGTGAGTACTTGGGTGCCTGAGACACATCTGCTCGTTATCATCTTTGGGGGGCCTTAGTTTCGAAACAATTTGCACACAAAGGAAAACATGTTCGGAAATGCAACGCAAGTGCGACTGCAGGACAGCATCACATTATCAAGCAGCCGGCAGCGCCTGCATTTGAAACATTATGCCCCTCGATTTGCCCTGCATGCCTGATCCGGCCCTCGGGCTTCTTATCACATTTGCTATCGGCCAGATTTCGTTGAGTTCCGTCTTTGCATTAGGGCGGCCCTGTCAGGACCTTCTGCGGACAGCAAACTTCGACAGCTGGTTCATCAAACAAGATGCAGAGCAGCAAAGACGGAAACATCAGAGCCGCGTTGAAACGTTTTCGAAATTACTCCCATGGTGGATTTTGGCCAATGACGCTACTGTGCTCCTGGTCATAGCCATTGATGTTGCCACTTACTTCCATGGAAGGCAGGGCCTTGGATTTGGTTCCTTCGAGTCCTTTGTGTCCTTCGCTCAAATGAGCTATGGCCTGGTGGTGCTTGCTTTTGGTTTGGTACTACGTTTTGTTTTTACCTTTGGCACAGAGGAGTCGACAGTCAGAGACACGGTGTTGATCTTTGTAAGTGTCACAGTGACCATGTGCCTAACTCCTCCTTATCTCCAACCAGTTGCTATGCTCACGCGTTTAGTGCTACTGGAGATTGTGCCTGAACCTGGCTGGTATTGGCGAATGCAAGTGGCTTCAATTCCTGTGAATGTCTGGACGTCCTGGCTGAAGGCATCCACAAATGCAGCTACAATCGATTTCATGCACATCCTTGTTGCTGAATTAGTAGGCTCGCTTTCTGTCGTCATGGCCCATTGTAAGAGCGATTGGGCATTTTCACAGCAAATGCTTGCAACTATCTCGGCGGAGAAGTGCGCGGAAGAAGCAAGCAGTCTCTCTCTCGGTGTAAGGCAGCTCTTAAGTGTGACCTGTGACGCCTGTGCATCTCTCTCAAGGGATCTTCATGTTTCAAAGCCTTCCAGCAGTTTGTTGGGTGTCCTCAAGGTCAACGAGGATCAGATCCTGAACAGGAGCTTCAGAGATTTTGTGATGGCAGATGATCAGGAGCACTTTCAATCCATCGTAGACCGTTCCTCTACAACTCCCAGCAGCGGACTAGTCCACTTAGTGGACAATGAGCAGGTGAAGTTCAAAGCCAAGCTTTTCATGGTGCAATTGGGGAGCACAGGTCACTTCCTTGGGATCACCAGGGAAGGTCAAGAGCCATCGGATGATGGTGGCCATGGTGGTGGTGTCCCTTGTGATATGCATTTTTTGCTCGGCCAGCCTGGCAAGTTTGCTGACATTGAAGGGACCATCTCTGAACGTCCTGACAGTGCCTGTCCCATGTCTTATCCACTGACACGACATGTTCGTGATGTGGAGGAACTGGAAAGGATCCACCTTGTGATTGATCCCTTGTCCGCGGATCTTGGTTTCACTGTGAAGTCTGCGACCTTTGAATTTGCTGAACTGCCGTCAGGAAAGCAGCAACGGCTGGCAAACCTCATGGAGTGGCTCGACCCTCATTGGCGCAATGAAATCCAGAACTGGATCCAAGAAGAGGTGAATTCGTCTTTCCATGGACGGCAGATGTCACGGCAGGTCGAAGGAGTTGAGCTATTGACTCCAGGAGGAACGATTGTCGGGGACTTTCGCATCAAAAGCGGTCCCGTCCAGTACACGGCTCACGCCGAGGTGGAAGGAGATGAAGTCTGGCAATTTGAAGCAGAAATTCATATCCAAAATTTCAAGTACTTGCTGCAGGGGACAGATGTTCCGTCTCAACGAGGAGTATCATGAGGTCTACGATCTCCGGCCCTTATGTTTTCGCAAGAGCCGTTTCACTTGAACGCACAGAACGACAATGCAAACTCGAGATGGCTCTTCTGCCATTTGTCGCACTTCCATGCATTTCCAGTTTCCAAGGCCGAGATGCCTTTTTACACAGAATTATAGAGCGCTTTTAAACTTTTAACATGGCCCGCCCTGTGATTGCAGGAAGCCATGGACCCTGCAGAACCAGAGAAAATGGGTGTGCTCAAATGACTTCAAGTCAAATCCCGTTGACATCCATTTTCAATACGATGTGTGTATTATATACATGCCAAACACATACATACAGATACAGATACATATATCGTAGAGAAGAAAATTGCTTTGACATTGTTGATATCAAACAGTGTCATACAATATCATGCATATGAAAGTTGCACTTCCCAAGTCTTTCCAGCATGGTCTCAGTGGTTTCCTCTCCATTTGGTTTTTCTGCTGTAGGTGATGGAAGAGACCACGGTCAGCTGGGGCCCAAGATGAAAGAGACGCCGTCCCAGCCGTCGCAGGAGTCATGATCACATCTCTTGTCATGTCCTTTTAACATCAATTTCAACATTTTTCAACATCTTTCAACATTTTTCCGCTCATGCGCTTGGCCTTGCGCGTATGGCGGCCCAAAAGCATAGCATCAAGGGATAGCGCCAAACCTAGGCAGCGAGAGGGCCGAGGCCAGTGCTTGTCGGGTCCAGAATGGTCCTGGTCGTCAGCACAGGGCACATTGAACAATGACACAATTGACTGCATGTGACTACTTGCCGACATCATCAGACATCATCATATTGTTTCTGCATGTGTGCGATAGGTCCGATAGGTCCGATAGGTCCGATGGGTCCTGGATAGGTCCAGGATAGGTCCAGGCTTGTCAGATCCTGCCCAAACTTTGGCATTCAATCATCCCGGTGCTTCTTCCTAGACTTGACTCGTTGCTGTGGCTCAAGATGCGTGAACAGTTGAAGTCTCTCAAGTGACAGCTGGCAGCGGCCGCATGTTGCATCATTGCTGTGAGACTGGGGCAGACCAAGCAGACCCGCTTCCAGTGGTTGCAGCTATGCTGAATGTACGGTGGATGTATAGACACATGATGACACTTGCGTATTACAATTTACATTATATTAATATATATATTATATATCGTGATGCCCGCAGTCGAATGTAGAAGAAATATATGCAATATATGAGAAACATAGGAACAGAATGGAACAGAATGGAACGGAATGGAACAAAATCTTTGAATTGAAGGGGGTAAACTGCCAGCTGCTCTGGAGCTGCGAGAGTCCCACTGGGGCGCATAATTGCCAAATATTGCATGTACTTCAACAAAGCCATGCTAAATTCATTGATAAATGGCTATGCTAAGCCCGTGCTTTCATCCCTTTTCCTTTTCTTTCGTGGTAGCATGATGAAAGCCTTTTCTTGACATGAGGGCTGAGCCCTAGAGCTCTTCCACGAAAGCATCAGTGAAGCTTCAAAGCAAAGGTGCCAAACAGGTCCTGCCAATATCAATTTTCTGAAATTGTGGGAGGTCACTGGCATGCCACACATGGATACACATGGCATCAATTTGGAATCGAGAGGTGATCAAGAGTGTTGGCCAATGATTCTAAGGGAATGGTCTCACGCCTCAGGACAATGATGTGCAGAAGACTCAATGGGCGGCAGAGTGGGCACGACTCAATTCACAGTTTCAGGCATCCCATCGGGAGCACATGATTGCAGCAAATGAGCCTCGTCCGGATAGGTTCCTTAATGCGGCTTTACATGTATGTAAGTGGGCTATAGAGAGGTGTTTTGAGGTGTAGTGCGCGGATCATGATGGAAATGAACTTCATGAATATATGATTTTGGGCAGAAGGCAGGGGAAGACAATCTTGCAGTTCGATCATCATTTTGGTGGGAACTGAGGAGTTGGTCAAGAAGATGCTGCGCCATACCAACCAATCCTCATACTCAAAGCTACAATCGCCAGGCCAACTCCCAGGGGAGGCACGATCGCCGGGCCAACTCCCAAGCGAGGCAGGGTTGGATGATGACAACCAGGTGTACAAAAGCGAGTCAAACGGAGAGAGCTTGGTGCCAGAAGGCGTTTATTTGCAAGTGCCACCAACTGTTGTGAATGAAGAAGATTCAATCGCCTTGCGAAGAGGAATGGAAAGTTTCATCGACAAAGGTCCTTTGTTTGAAGGTTTGGAGCCCAGACGTGGCGTTTCCAAAAAGCGACGCCGGCTTTCTGCAAGGGAGAAGTTGATCTCCACCAACAGCCCTCTGATGCACATTGCCCGAGAAATGGCTGACCCACATGGCCTTGGTGCCATGGTCAGACAGTTACCCTGTGGGCAGCGCTGTGCCAATCGCTTCTTGAAGTGTGTGGAGTTTTTGGAGTCACTCAACGAGCCACCCCGCACTGGCTGTTTGGCACGTTTCACCAGCTCCACTGCTTTTGCCATTGTAGTGGTTTGCGTGATTCTGGCTAACACAGCGGTTACTATCTATGAGGCTGACGTGCTCATAGGGAACCAAAGCACTGAGACCTTTACTTGGCTAAGCATTGCGGAGTTGGCGTTCAGTGCCTTCTATGTCTTGGAATTCCTGCTGAAGCTATCGGTGCGCTGTTTGAATCTTCAGTGAGACTATATTTTGTTGACTTGTTGTGCTAATGCAGGTGCAAAGACATAGTTGTTTTCCTTGATGCCGGGCACACCACAGGTCCACAGACTCTTCTTCTTTTGGTGCGCTGAATGGAGATGGAATGTGTTCGACGCTTTGATGGCCATTCTGTCAGCTCTTAGTGCAGTCAACTCCCTGCTGGAGTCCGTGAGTGGCACGAACATGAGCTTCCTTCGGTCCTTTCGTTTCATCAAGGTCACGAAGAAGATCTATAAACAATACGTGTGCCAGCTATCATCCCCGAAAACGGATGACATAAACATAAATTGAAATTACATACATGAAGCTGCATAGGAGATCATGGGAGCCTTTTTTTGGGGTGCATCCTGGCAAGTACTCGTATATAGCAAAAGGGAAAATCGTAGCGTCATGCCGATAGCCGATAGCTCCCTGTGAGCCAGCTTTGGAGCAATCTGGAATAATCTGGAATACCATGGAATACCATGAAAATGAAAATCATGAAATACCTGGAAAAACCAGATCCTATCCGATCCTGCTCCTCATCCCGTTCGCCGTCAGGTGTCTCGAATTCTGCGGGGACTGCGCGTGATCTCCTTTGTCCGGCAGCTGCGAACCTCATCTGAAAACACTGCGTGTCTTTCAGGCAGGTCATATTATGTCATATTACTGGATTCATATGATTTGATATGTTTACACGCCCTCTCCAGACTGCTACACAGCTTGCAGCTGTATCACTGAACTGTTGAGTGATTGCCAGTGAAGTACCGTGTGTGTGTGTGAGAGAGGTACCTAGGAGGCAATGACAACGAAGATATTAGACATTATTAGACAACTAGTTGAAAAATTACTTCTAGCCAGCTTGTGCTTTTGGCTGAGGCATCATGGTCTCCTCCATCGTTGGGTCCGCCATGGCACTGGTTTGGAGCTTGTTAGTGGCTGGGCTGGGATTTTGGAAGCGAGATTTGGGAAGTATATTTGCTGCGGATTGAACAACATAGCTGCACAAGTGTGACCCCAAACTTGTGGTTCCAAAATCTTCTATCAGGCACAGGCAGAAGAACCATCCCATTGGCAATACCTTGATTGTTGTTGTTGGTTGTTGGTTGTTGGTTGTTGGTTGTTGGTTGTTGGTTGTTGTTGGCAGTTGTTGTTGGTTGTTGGTTGTTGGTTGTTGGTCGTTGGTAAGGTCGTTGGTCGTTGGTCGTTGGTCGGACGGTCGTTGGTCGTTGGTCGTTCGTCGTTCGTCGTTCGTCGTTCATCGTTGGTCGTTGGTCGTTGGTCGTTGGTCGTTGGTCGTTGGTCGTTGGTCGTGGTCGTGGTCGCGGTCGTTGTCGTTGTCGTTGTCGTTGTCGCTGTCGCTGTCGTTGTCCTTGTCCTTGTCGTTGTCGTTGTCGTCTTCGTCGTCGTCGTCGTCGTCGTCGTCGTCGTCGTCGTCGTCGTCGTCGTCGTCGTCGTCGTCGTCGTTGTGGTTGTGGTTGTTGTTGTTGTTGGTTGTTGGTTGTTGGTTGTTGGTTGTTGGTTGTTGGTTGTTGGTTGTTGGTTGTTGGTTGTTGGTTGTTGGTTGTTGGTTGTTGTTGTTGTTGTTGTTGTTGTTGTTGTTGTTGTTGTTGTTGAAAAAGGTCACTCCTGCGTACTCCTGCCTTCAGCCCCTAGCCCTAAGCAAATGTCAAATTCTTTTGCCGGCAATCACACGGGTTTCAGCTTCACAACAAGCTGGATGCTCCTTGTACAATATTTGATGACTCCTCAAGCTGAAACCCAAAAGACACTGCATTGATATAGCACGTCTCACATGCGTTCCCACAAGCGCAGGCGTGTTTGCCGTTTTAAACTTCAATGATCTTCACTGAAAGATCTGAAGCCGGAAGCCATCACTTATACCATACTGGTATACCAGATCATACCAGATCATTTCTTTTGGTGGATCATGCCATGTTCCGCCTGGTGAAAACAAAGCTCGCCTCGCTTGCTTCAAGGTGCTCTTGATCGTGGAGGTGGTTTTCTCGATTCTTTTTGTGCAGCTGGTGACATCCTACGTTGCATTTTGTCAGAATTGGCTCTCTGTCAGATCATGTCAATCCAACAAATTCATACAAATTGAAGTTTTGATCCATGCCGAGTTACGGAGTTGGCACATGTTTTGGGCTTGGAAACCATGTGGAAACCTGTTTGCGCCGTCATTTCCCAGCAACTTACGGCCATTTCATAGCATTTCCAGGAAGGAATTGGGTGAGGGAGACTGATGCTGGAAATCGATGGCACATCACCCGCCATCTCTGCAGAGAGTCTGAGGCAGTAAATCCAGACTCGCCAAACACAGCGAAGCTCTTAGACGCTTTGCTTAATTTTGCCTGAGATGCCGACAGTCGCTTTTTCATGCATTGCAGGCAGGTGCTGACAGAATCTCACGATATCTCACGCGTCATGTCTGGAGGGCCTGCTCAATCCAATGTAAGCTTTCCCACGGTCATGGGCAAGCAATCTTTATGTTGCCTGATTTATTAGGTCCAAGAAAGTGTTTTCACAGACAGTGTGACAGAGGTGTCCGGCTGGCATGTCCAGAGTGCTCACAGTTTGTCTGGACAACCAAGGAGTGGTTCCCATCAGTGGCAGGCACAATGATTACCTTATTCGGTGCGACGACGGGTGGTTTGGATTGGATCGAGGTGCATGCTATTTTGGAGCCATTAGGAACCTTTGCTCAGTCAGCCGCGCAGTTACTTCTTCAGAAAGTTTTCCATTGCTTGCCTTAATTCCCTTATCAAAAATGAATTGCCAGAATTGAAATTAATGATTTCACACCCATTTACGGCGTGTTTTTGTTTAAGGATGCGAAGGGCCACTTGTAGAATGGGCATGGCGTCCATAACTCTTGTGCCTGGAGAATTTTTTGAATCTGAGGCATTCCTTTTCTACATCGCATTTTTCACCATCGCCGTGTTCAATATTTTGACGGGCATTTTCGTTGAGAAAGCTCTTCACATGTCTGATCAAGCGGACCGGGCGGTGGAGTACATGAAACAAGAACGAGAAGATGCCCAAGATCTTCGGCAAATCTGCAACCGGATCGACTTTGATGGCAATGGCCGAATTGCTTGGCCAGAGTTTGAAGCGTACACTCGGCTAAACAGAGCATACCTGAAGGATTCTCCTGGTTGGAGGTCAAACACTGTCCGAAGATCCCCTTCAGAGCATTTATCCTACCGGTAGCAAGGGTATTGAGATTTATATGAGATTTATATATTTATATAGCTCTTTGCACCCATCTGCTTGAAGGGTGCTTCAGAAAAGTGTCGTTGATTATTCAAGATGCGAGGTTGAAAGCATAAACCAAACCGCACAGTGACTGGTACATCTTCTGGCTAGGCCCATCAGGATTATAAATATATCAAAAAATTGCCAAATTGCAATATACTACAGTAGAGATTTGGAGTGTCGGAGAGCTTCCATATGCTGCACGGCTACCTTTTCTAGAAAGTTGTCGGGGTGCCGGGCCAGCTCGCTTTTTTATCCTCCTTGATGTGGCAATGTGGTGTAGCTATCCCACCAAGAATATGTACAGGCGAAGGCAAGGTGAAAGTCGTTTTTGCGCACACAGGGTTGCAGAAATTAGGTGCCGAATTTGTTGAAGTCGTCTCTTCTAGGCGACCTGAATGCAGCATGTATTGGATTCGATAGCCTACTTTTCAGTTTTTCATTCAGTTTTTCCAAGCGTTGCCATGCGGAAATGGTTCTTCCTAACGAATTCTCTGGTGTGCAGAGGAATTGCTGCGCACGAGCAGAAGTCAATGACTTCCCAAAAAAACGGCCATGAGAGATCTACAGTATTGCTATTCTGCTAGATTTTTTCGCATTTTTTTGCTGCATGTTGCCCTCCAGCCCTGCGGGCAACCAAGGTACATGCAAAACAACAATGATGGCTTTGCACGGCTGAAGGCGTTAGCTGTTTCCAAACACTCTTGCTGTTTGTTGATGTTTGTTGGCTAGCCACGAATACATGGGAAAGCCATGGAAAGCCTGGAACAGCTCACAATGCTGTTTGCTGTGTGCCAGCTATGAAAAACCACAAGGGCTGGTCTGATGCTCCTGCAAATTGCTGCACAGGCATGTGGTCTCGATGTTCATGACGTGCACGAGTTCTTTGTCAGCCTCACTAGTGGTCAACCAGCTGAGAGCGTGGAAATCGAGGACTTCATCCACCACGCTATGAGGCCGGGAGTATTTGAGCCAGAACCTAACTTTGACACCCGTTAATATCTATCATTTTTCATTCATTTTTCATTCATTTTCAACTGACACATCTCTTGCACAAAGGAAGCCACTAAAAACATCCAGAACATCCTCAGTCTGAGGCTTCGCGGCAATGCTACGAGCATTCAGGTGAAGTCCATTGCCTCTCAAATGATGCGGGTACAATCCGAGGTTGGCATCCGGTGAATGGGGAGTGTGCGTAAGGATTTTCAAGAGTGTTGCTCACGGGTGCTTCTACATGTAAGAACCATAGTGATAGTAATATATACTGTAGATGTTTTGGAATATTTGTGGGCAACCAGCTGGAGACTGCTTTGGAGTGTTTTCGACTTTGAACATCTTTGAGCCCTTTTATAGCCCAGTCAGGACTGATCATGTGATTTTTTTGCATAGCAGCATACATAGATAGATACATAATGATACATATATATATATAGATTGCCAAACGATGCTAGGCACAGTCTACTATGATGTGGAAACTCGACACGATGACGCTTCAGCTTCGCAAAGCCTTAGCAACATTGAACACTGAAGTCAAAGCATCGCGCTTTTTGAGCTCCAAGATTGAGAGAACGATCAGTGAGGCTTCTCATGTTTTCTAATGGCAGCATTGGGTCTACAAAACTGATTGTAGAGCCACTTCATGTCGACATTTTCATGTTTTGACAGTCTTCTGCAAGCCTGACCAGTCCTGTCGCTGCCAGAGTAGAAGATTGCCCTTATAATTGAAGAAAGTGGTTGAATTGCTCCAATGGTGTGGCATGCACGCACATCCTTGTTGATGCAGTCATGGAAAGTTTGAAGTCTCCCTTGTGCTTCTTGAGCCTTTGTACAGTGGGAGTCGAAGGTGAGCTTTCGTGGTAGCAGCTGGTGGATTGTTTGCTTCACCATCTCAGCATTTCTGATCTATTTTATAGCTCATCTTCAGACTGAAGGTGCTGCGTGGCACAGCCAATCTGTACCATGCTTTGTTGGACGGAGTCGGAATCGCAAAGCGATTCTCCGGCTCAATTGTCCGACCTGTAGGCGGAAAGGGTTTGGAAGGGATGAGACTTGATAGAATATATTGCAAATATATTTATATACACATTATAATATTGAGAATTATCATTGAGATATCTATTTGGCAGAATGGAGAAAGCAGATGCTGTTGCAACATCAGCAATATTGACCAAAAAACGCGTACTGTTTGGCGACAAAGGCAGTACCCCAAGCACTCCCAGCTACAAAGCATCCCTTTATAGAAGGACCCAACAATACCAACATGCCACAGGCGGCCCCTGGCACAGCCACTAAGGCGTTGGTGTCAGGAAAACCTCTTGCGACAGGATTCAAAGTTTTGCTTCTGCCCGAGTGTATCCTTAGCAATGTGTAATTAATTAACCATTTGTCGAGTTAACTCCCTACATCCGATCCAACGGAGAAGGACAATAGTTGATTCAAGCGGGCCAGCTCTGACTTCAAAATCTTCATGGTGTGAATGAAGTTTGAAAGAATCCTTGCCGAGTTCTAGCGCTAGAAAGCGCCAGGCGACTCTAGCAGGTTCATCTTCAAGAAGCCAGCTACCACGGCTGTCCGATGAAGCGCGCGGAAAAAAGTCAAGAGATGATCTCAGAAATTCCAAAATATCCAGACTCCAGACATGGTGTGATATGGTGTGATTGTTGCCAGATGTTGCCAGATGTTGCCAGATGTTGCCAGAATGTTTGCTCTTTGTGTTGCTCTTTGTGTTGCTCTTTGTGTTGCTTTGGTTTCGGAGCAGTGCCAGGACTTTCCAGCTTTGGATTCCTGGCGGTCAATCAAGGCAGATGGAACCCATTCAGTATCGAAGGTGCGGGGCAAGATTGTGCACATGTGATCCATGTATATCCAGATGATTCCATATGCAATTTTCATCCAGTAAATTCAAAGTCCAATTCCCTGAAATAGATTGAAATAGAACAATTCCCAAGCTTTCCCAGCCTGTGCTGCTGCTTTGCAGATCCTCTCGGTGGTGGCATCACTGGCCTTGCCAGATGCAGCCCACAGAGAAAGAGAAGGAGCCAGGGATTCAAGATGATTTAAATAGAGATTTCAATTTGATATCCGCCGTCATTTGTACTGGGTTGTGCCAACAGAACCTACTGTAGGCGTTGTGCATCTATGAAGCCACTTGTTCATGCTGCTGTCAAATTCTGACATCCACAGATTCTGAGCTGAAACTTGCATCGAAGTTGCTGTGTTTTGAAAGGTTGGTAAAGCGAGGGCCCTGCCAGGCGTTTGGTTTGACCCGTCCAGAATTTAGTGCTGAACGTAGCTTACCTTATTTACCTTTGTAGACTGTAGACCATTTGCCCCTGCTCCCCATCCTGTTTCATCCCTTTCCTCACTGGCCAATGGCAAGGAGAAACTTCTTCCGTATTCTTCCTGGTCCCATGTGGCCGGAGCCTGACAGGGTCGAGCAGAAGGAGAAACTTCTCCCGGTTTCTACCGCTTTCTCCTCAAGACTCGGCAAGCCGAGTCCACCGAGGACATGGTCAGCTTCTTCATGGAGTGAGTTGCCATCGACGAGCCCAGACCTTAGCATTTTAGAGCAAATTGAGGCAAATTGACAAAAGGAATATGAATAGAATTGGATAGAATTGGTAGGAAGTGAGGTCAAGTCAAGTTAGCAAAGAGCAATCTGAACTCAACACAATAGAAAGCAGTCGCGTTTGTTTGGCATGCATCGAGCCATTGTTGGAGTTACGCTAGAGGTAGAGGCCGCTGAACTCCTACACCGAGATGCCAGTGTGGCCTGGCGATGCTCTTCACGCAACTGTGGAAAACGGATCAAAACTGGCAACATCGGGCAAAGGGGCATTGTAAAGATTGTAAGCCAAAGGTGATCGGTTGCGTTTTTCTGAAGGAAGCATTTGTTTCGAGATGTCAGAGATGCACAGAGATGCAGACACAACGGAGGGTCCTGAATGAGAAATGAGTAGCACGAAAAATGATCAGCGCCGCCAGGTCTCGAGAGGCGCAGTGCAAAAGGCCGTGTGCGTCCTCCTCAGATGCCCCTTCTTTGGTGTTGTACAACAGCGGCTGAGTCCAGTCACACAGGCAAGGACCAGCAAGGACCAGCAAGGAGGGTGTTTTAAAGTATAGTTTTTCCGACTCAGCTCTAGATTAGACGTTTTGGGTCAATGCGTCAGATGTGAGACTTGCCGAGTATTATTTTAGAATAATTAATTAGATTATGTCACCTAGACATATCATGGCAAATCATCATGAGCCCACCTGACCCTGGATCCAACTTGATATCGCACTGTTGCCTTGAACTGAAATATAACGAACCAGATCAAAATCAGAAATGCAATCAGCAGGTGGAAAGATCCAGAAGCATGATGGGTGGCATAGCGATGGCTTGTAACTAACGAGAATCCGGAACAGATGACTCCTCTTTCCAGATGAGTTCCTAATGGTGGTATGGCCCAGCTGCCGTTGTACTTTTGCACAGGTTTTCTTTGAACAGCGCGATTTTCGATGTACAGATTTGCTGCGCGACTTTGACACCCAGTGCCCTGTCCACACGGGAGACATTTGCAGGGACCGGGGGGGCTCAGCAGCTCATACAGTAGCAGCTCACTAGTTATTTCAGTATTCAGTATCGTTCACTTATGTTCGCCTGTTTCGGAATCTTGCCAATGTGAATGCTCTGGTTTGATCTATAATTAGTCACTTTGCCAGCTGAGGTTAGACTCCGTGCCATTTGAAAAGCTTCCGGCAGCTTGGCTTGACCAGGCCTTCGCTATAGCAGTCAGTGTAGTGGGGTGGAGTAAGAAGAGAAAAAAATAAAAAAAACACACTTGATGAGATCCCTGATGCTGGGATGTCAGCATGTCGTCAAGATCAAATTCTGTTTGATCCATCGACACTGGCGACCTGGCCAAGGAGACCGATCTCTTCTTTGGGATTGATCACTCAAGGCTGTTCCTCGCTCTACAGCACAAGCTCTTGTGCGTTTTAAAGGCGATCCTGTTGGAGGCAAAGGTCCTCGTGCAATCCTCAGCCTCAGCTTGTAGAGAGTCTTCTGAGTCTTCTGGAGTGTTCAACAGTCAAGTCTTTTTGACACGATTCTTTTTGCACATTGCTCGCTATAGATCGCCAGAATTAGATGTTTCCATCAATTCAACATCATTCTGATACATTTTGATTATTCTGCAGAAAATAGCCGTGGAATGTTGTAGACCTTGGATTCATTGGAGATGCAAGAATCCTTATGGAGATCCTTCGGTGGATCTGGTTGATCTTCAGCTTGAAGGCCTCAGCATCGACGCTCTCCGAGGTGATCTCGGAGAGCCCTGAGCAGTGCAGCCGTGCGGTCCTGGCGCTGCTGTCGCTGCTGCCGGGGGGTCTTTGGCTGGGCTTCAACTCAGATGGGTTCGGCCAACGACATTTCCAGCCACTTGGATCACTTGGCAATGGAAGATATGGAAGAGTTCTGCAATTGATGATAGTTGATTGCAGTTGTGCATTTTGACTCCAGAATTTCCGTACTGCAGCTTGCAGCTTGTTTCTATTGAACCTTGTTTCTCAAACTTTGAAAAAATCAGCTTGAGACGACGGAGTTCTAAATACAAGTGCCCAATCACATTCGGTGTGAGGTATCAGAAGCATGGCTTTCCTTTGCAGTGCTTCGGACCACGCTGTTGCGTCCTATCCTTGGAGAAATCGGCCTTTCCATGCCATCGAATGCCATCGAACATCGAAAATCGCAAAGATGATCAAAGATCATCGAAGATCTGTATAGATTTTTGGATGTGTGAAGCATGAAATTGTCCTAGTGGGATCTAGTAGGTTGAGAGTGGGATGGGGCATCAGCATTTGCATGACATCAGTCCAAGGCGTACATGAAATAAGACCATGTGATTTGTTCGTCGTGGGTATCGAGAGAGAGCATTGAATTGCAATCAACCTGTCCCCAGCATGAGGTTTATCCTTACATGGGCCTTCACATGCTGGACAGCTTGCTTCAAATGCGCGGCTTCTTGATTGGCACGACCAATCGTATTTTCCTGGACCGCACCAATCCACATCTAGTCCTGGAGGTGGGGGTTTTGAGTATGTGACATTTGCATACGTGTGTGACCCTGCTTTCTGTAGAGCCTACGTGGCAAATAGGAGTTGATATTTTCCATCGTCCATTCGTCCATTGTCTTCAAGCTAAATGGAAGTCTCTGCAGGTACCTGGTGCTGAGGCTAGCAGCTTTTCCGTGGAGTTCCTTTGCAAAGAGCTGAAGGAGTTGACTAGGCCGAGGGGTTTTGTTGCTGCCAGTTGCCGCCCAAAAACGCGTGGTTTAGTTTATCACTTGATTTGTGGTGGTTGAAGCACTAGGCTTATGGTCCTATGATGTTCAATGAGAATGCCAGCAAATGCGCAGCAAGGGATGTAACTTGTATCAGAGTGACGTTTGGATGCGCAAGGATGAGTGTTTTGCTGCCTTGAAATTCCTTGAGGCACCAACATATTCTTGCCGCGCACAGGTGTACCAGTGCTGAAAAGGCTTGGCTCTCCGATGCTGCAGCGAAGCTGGGCAAAGCCATGCCGGCAGAGACTGGCGAAGTCAAGGCTGCCAAAGCACCACCAGCAGCCCCAACAGCACCAGCACCACAGGCGGAGCAGGTGCGGTTGCTCTTGCGGTTTTAAGGGAAGGATATTGGTTGATATTATGCAAGTCTTGCATAGTCTTCCTGTGGGAGTTTTGGGCAGGTTGTAGTCTCCCGTTGGACCTGGGTAGTAGAACCCAGCTGGTACATAATTCACAATATAGCGTGTAACTATACTACGGGATAAAATGCGAAATTCAAGATCGTTGACTAGACCTTCCGACAGCAGATGAGCAATGATAAGCAGAAAGGTCATAAAACCTGGGCTGACTCGATCCATCTCCTCCTTTCTGGTTCCGTAACTGTGGTCCGAACCCAGGAGCTGGAGGTAGCTAGAGGATTCTATGGGATTCCTCAGCATAGCCATCCATCCCACAACCATCCCATGGCCATACCGCCGCACATCCCTGGTAGGATGATGATGAGCTTGAGCTTGTTGCTGACGGCCAAGACGAACCGAAGGATCGAGATGAAGTTGCTGGGCTGTAGCGATTTGCAAACGGATTTGTTTCGCAGTAGGTTACCACAAAATCTCATGGTTGATAGTTGTTTTCCCCCTTTCCCTCCAAAAAATATATTGTCATGGCACATTGGAAAAGCTATCCAACAACAGGGGAAGACAATCAAACATCATGGAAAATGTGGGAACCGCCTCACTAGCATTGGACGCTGTGGCCCATTCAATCGTCAGTCATGAGCGACATGTAGCCCCAATGTTCAGACCTGCCGTGCCAATCTGTCGAATGTCCTTGTCCACCTTCGCAACTGAGGTTGTGAAGAGGTTTGACTCTGAGGCCAGGTTTGCTTGTTCCGTGAGCATTTGCGCATTGAACTTATTATGCGCTTTGGGCGTGGCTGATGGTGCATGGGTTCGCGGTACTGTATCTAGAACCAGTACATTGTGCTGGCATTGTGACAGGGCTACGGCCCATAGTTTGGCGAATCTGTCATGATTCCTGTTGGGAAGGAGTTGGTGCGTGATGGAAAGGCCCATCACCCTGAGAGTTGGAAACTTGTACTGTAGCCGTCGTGTCACTTGTCTAGCGAGTGCAAATTGCAAATCCACCCCGCTGGACATCGCTGGACAGACTTTGCTGAGACAACTGCTCAGTCAGATGTTCGACAGGAACTGAAGATTTGAGGGATGGACTGTATTCTAGCTTCTTCACCACAACTGTTTCTTTGTTGTAGCTACTGCTGACTTGGGCAAGTTGCACATGATAGAATGTGTGCTGAGGAAACTAGGCCTGCACATGTTTTGGTAGACTCCTAGAAACATGCTCGCTGAAACTGGTTGGGTGTAGCATTTTTGGGCCGTCTGTGAGAGTGTTGGGCCGCAGGCCAACGCTGACGCCCTAGAGCAGGCATTTGGGTCTCAGTAACTGGATCCCACAGCCTCAAGGATTTCATACGGATTCCATGATGGCAAAACATCCTTCTTACCTGCAGATGTCAATGCGGTTGGCGGTTGATGCCAATGCGACTGATGGCAAACTAGCACAAATACATACAAATACAGTAAGTCGGATTTGCTGACGTGGATCACCGTTGCAACAGGTGAATGCTGCCGCTCTCCAACAGGTGAGTTTGTTTTGCATTCCTGCTGTGCCTTCTCCAAACAAGTAGCTTGTATGATCTTATGTTATATCATGGTCATATCTCGATATACTAGTGAAGTTGATAGACTACACCATCTTGGTTTCATGACAGCTTTCAGTGTGTCAACTGATTTCATGAAGGGGTCAGGTGTGGTTGGAGGTCTCTTCTGGTGCCTGTGCTTTGGGTTGCTTTGGTAAGTTTTGCATTTCAGCTCTCAAAATGTTGGTTGTTGGCTGCTGGAACTTTAGAAACGCTTCTTGAATCTTTTATCCACGGTTTCTTAAATGTAACATTCAAATACATTCAATGCATCCCCATTTGGCCCCAGTGTGGGCTGTTGAGGCGTGCTCACGGTGTCATTTTGATCCCTGTCTTCTGATCTGTCTTCTGTGTTTTATCTTTACATGGATGGTCGTTTTTTGCTGTCAATCAGCGCGGCGGGTTCTTGACTTTGTAGACACCTTCATATGCGGAGATCTGACCCCCGCGATTGTGAGGGTGATCAGAAATTCAGACTTTTACCATTGTTGTTTCCTTTGTTGAGTTCGCTCAACATTTGACACTTGTTGTGTGGCGTTTCCTACGGCGGCAGCTATGAATCGCTCTGTTGATGACTCCTGCTGAAGACACCGGAAGATCCCCTGTTAGGTGTGCGCAGTATGCACTATGTAGCTGTTAGCTCTTATCTTGGCAAATGCTATGCAAACAATTAAACTGTCTGAAAGTGCGTAAAACGGACATTCTCTTGAGTTTTGTTTACTTTGTGCAGTCTTTTTCCTTTGCTACCAACTGGTGTCGGCCCCTTGATCCGATAGATCGTACTTGGACAGAGATGCGTTTTTTTTAAAATAATTTTGTTGGGGCAAACATTCCCGCCGGGTGGTTCTGCAGTCAATTTAGTCTTGAACTTGAACAGGAGCATTTGCGGCAAGAGACAACATGGGCACAGCCCTGAGAGTTGAGATTCGTTACATGTCTGGATCTTCTCTACCATTCCGCAGACACGCGTAGTCACTTGGTTGACCGTATTTTGATGTATTTTGCATATCAATAGATATACACAGGTATATTATATCATTTCATTTGTGCTATAGCTAATTCTGTCATTGTGATGTCAATGACAGTGACAATTGCAGGCCGCAATGGTTGATGCAGACCGGAACGCCTTTTCCGGGTACTGGATTCGGCTCGTTTCTGCGCGAACCTCGAATACTCGAAGCCTTGCAGCAATGAGTCCTCGCCCTGCCGGATTTCCTGGCCTTCTTGAGGCTGTGGCAAGAACTGCTGGTCCAGAACGTGACTTCTCAGCTGGTTTGGAGGTGGCGCATGCCATTGCCTCACATGCAAAACAAGTCATGCTTATATCTAAGTTACTGTAGAGTGCTACTAGCCGCTAGCCATTTGGACACCTGTCCGCTCCCAAAGGAATGCACAGTGTTTTCCTGAAATTCTGCAGTTTTCAGTTGGTGGGTGTCATATGATATCTAGGTATATATATAATTATATATATATATATCATGTATATATATATATAAATATATATGTGATATGATGTTATATGTATATGTTTTTTTTTTTTTTTATATATATATATATATAAGTACACCTATAAAATATTATGTATACCACGTCCAGGCGGCGTCTCGCCAAGAGAAGACGGACTTGGCTCGATTTGGGCTGCCCTTTTTACAGAGGTGGGTCACGTGGGCTGCCTCAGCACTCGTGTGCAGTGCCATGGTGTGTTTGTCCAAAGGTGAGCATTTTGCCACTGAGGCGTTCCCAGTGTGGACAACAGTGGTTGCAGGCCTATGGGACCAAGCACTATTGCAAGCCCATTAAACAACATCAAATTGTGTCAAAAAGAGATGTTTCGGTTTGTGTATTGGTGTCCAGTAGGCAGATCAAGGGAATGAAAACCAATCTTGGCCACTGGCAGACCAGTCCACTCCAAGTCTTTGACGCTGCGGAAAATATCAAAAACAATATTTAAAACGAACCATTGGATCACCATGGATCACCATTGCAAAGCCCAAACTCCGTGCAACAGTGTATAGTGCTTTTCTTGGAAACACGTTGCGAGGGAGTTCAAGTGTGTTTTGAGGCACACAAGTTGCCAGTGAAAGAAAGGCGAGCCAAGCCACCCCGCGAGGGTCAAGGAACGCCTGTTTCCCAGTATCAGACCCACTTGGGTTCCGAGTGCGCAAGCATCTGCAAACATCTGCAAACATTGGATTAGTGATTAGTCACTCCCGAATAAATGATGATGATATTATTTTGCATAGTGATACTGATGCTGATGCTTCATGATGCTTCTGTATCTGTCTAGGTTTTGAACGAGAGTTGTTTCTGCGCAGACCGAGGTATCGTTTTTCCAATGGTGATGAGTACCGTGGCGAATTCCGGCGTGGTATGCGCCACGGATCAGGTGTCTACATCAGTCAGAGGCCGGATTAGCAGCCTGATTTGGCAAACACACGACTGTCACGGTTGGAGGTAATTGTGGATATTGTTCTTGATATTTCTTCGATGGCAATGTGATTCTTCAATATTTGATGGAGCTTCCCAAATATCTTTGCCTCTATCCATTGCTGTAGGTCAGCGGTATGTACTGTACCATGAACGCATTTGTCTTTCAAAGGTATCATTTCCTTGTTTGTGGGTCAACGCATTGCCCCTGCATTCCTCAAATTGTGGAGAAGGGCCCAGACTAAAACCACATGGAAGTAGCAAAGAAAGCCGAACCGGCGAAACTACACAGAATGCGGCTGCAGTAGAGACTTGTATATGTTGTTCCCGCATCAACGGGGCAAGACATGCGGCTGCAACATCATCAGCGCCCGAGCAAGAATGGGAGGAATTGTTTCCAGGAATCAGACATGCACTGACAGCTGGGAAATCCTGACGGTTCAGGATCTTCAAAGCAGAAATGAACAACATTCAAGGTGATCAGAGGAAGAGAAAATCCGCAAACCGGTCAGCGCAAGCCAACATAACAAGCCCGCAAAGCCTGAACTGTGGCAGACATTGTTGAATAGATTTCAGTCTATTAAGTTTGACTCTCTCCATATGCCTGCTCCCTTTGGCGCCAGAAATCGGATGCAATACGACGGGCAGTGGTTCCGTGATCGTCGTCATGGCAACGGCACCCTCACCATCGAATCAGCCGGAAAGGCGGGCAAGCGATAGTCTTAAAACATCATTGGAAGTGGAGTAGCATGTAAATCCTCGCAAATTCACCCATTTATATTGAATATTGCTTTGTGTAGAGCTGTAATTTGCAGAACATGCGTAGGATGACATCAAGGGGTTTAATTCGGTATTATATGAAATAGAGCTTTAAGTCATGCCTGATGATGTTTGTACTCCAGGTGCTGTACACCTACGACGGGCAGTGGCAGGCAGAGTTTTGGCTGCATAAATACCATGACAAGTTGCGTAGAATGATCAGCCATGGCTGTTTGATTCGTACCAGTACAGTGGCAGATAGATGGCTGAATTCAGGTTGTTTTTGGGAACCATCTGGTTTACTAACGTGCTTACAATTTAGAATCATGATTGTCATTCTGATTGCGAACCAACGTTACAACTTTGCGCATTTACTGAAGATACATTATCATTTGCCAGTTTGCCTGAAAATATCAAGGGAATGATATCAAAACAAAATGTGCTCTTTTTTGACCCACACGCACACACGCACACACACCTCACACCGCACATCAATTGCTGCATTGTGTACATAAATCGTTTCTTTTTGAGGGGGTCTGCGTGCAAAGATATAGTCCGCGCTGTCAATCATTGCTGGGTTCCATTGCACGCTGAGGACAAGCGCCATGGAAGTGGAAGCTGTGTGAGATGCCATAAGGCCGCTGCCTGCCGGTGGATGTTTGTGTGCACCGCCCACCGGTTGCGACTTTCTGTCACCATGTGTTGATTGGTTCTTTACTTCTTTTCACTTTAGCGTCTTTCTTGAAAGCTCAAAGCCTGATGGAATGATATGGGGTCGCGACATGTCATGACCTGCCACATCGCCAACGACAGAACGTGCAAGCTCACAGGAGAAGTATTCTGGCCAGTGGGTGCAGAACCTCTACCACGGGGTGTGTCCACTCAGCACTGGCTGATCTCACATTGCTCACATGTAAATGATGGGAAGCTGCAAGCGATTGCAAGAATGAGTCAATGCTCTTCCTCTGTAGGAACTGACTGTCAGATATGTCAGCTTCAGGACAGCCATTGAACAACCATTGATAACCCAGAAGTGCCAGTCACTGAAGGCAGGCACTTTTGTGGATGAAAAGGGCACCCTCTACGAAGGCGAGTGGCGTTATGGCAGCGAGCTGAGCCAGAGTGACAGCTAGGCATAGATTCTCCGTGGATGCTGGCCAGCACAGACCCATAAGCTTTTGAGAAATATCTGCATGTATATTCTCAACATGTTTTACGGAGTTTAAACTCAAATTGTGCAACGTACTCATCTCCACGTGTAGAGATGCACTCATCATCATTCACTCCCACATACAATCATATACATGCATATATACATGTGTAATCATGTGTATTGTATTATGCGCATTTGTATGCTATGATGCGCGCTCCTATTCCCTCGCGCCTGGCGGTGCTTATTTTCTGAGGAAAATTCCATGGAGTTGGAAAACATGTTTGCCAGGGTGAGACCTACACTGGCAACTTTACGGCACGCATCTTGGATGATGGCAGTGACCAGTGACCTACACCGGGTGTGTTTCCCCAGTGTCACGAATTTTGGCTGCGAGCCTTGAGGATGGCGAGCGGGATGGGATGGGCCAGCTGGCTCTGAATTCTGAAGCGCAGAAATCGTCTCCGCAGGAGCTCTGAATTACTCTCGTTTGATCTCGTTTGACATTTTCAAATCTTCAATGCTTACTTAAAAGATGGGCTGTGGATTTCTGTTGGGGATCATAGCTGATGTTTGAATCTGTCATCCTGGACCTGTGTTATGATCTATGATGATCTATTATGTCTTCATTTACTGAAGATGACCTGACATTGTGAGGACTTTCTGGGTGCTGAGAGTCTCTATGCTGGCCAATGGCCACTGCCTTAGCTGGACCAGTTTTGGCAAAGCCTACAGAACGCAAGTGACATGATGTGACATCAGTCAGGCGAGTTGGACAGAAGCATGGCCATGGTGGGGCCCTTGGTGCCCTTGATTGTTGGACAGGTGTGATCAGCTGTGCAAGTCTGAATACGGATTTGCACACATGAACAAGGACACACAGATACCCCAAATAAATCCGAACAACCTTTGGTAGATGCAGACTTAAATGCAGCTCAATGAAGAACTCCATTGATTGAAACCTATTGTTTCTAGATAAATCAACCTGAAAGTCTTGTCCCACCAAAGCAAGCTCATTGGCTCACTACAGAAAACGCTTAAAAAAAACGAATCAACATGGAGAAAGATATATACCAGGACATTCCGAAGCCTGGACTGGCATAGAAATTGAAGGAACATTGCACCTCAGAAATGCAATATGTTGGTAGAGCATTCGGACCAGAAACCAGAACGCCTCCTTGGACACAACATAATCATGACGAAGTGAGACTGAAGCAAGTGAGTTGTCCGGTGAGCCAGAGGATTCTAGAACGAAGCACCTCCACACAATATATGTTTGGCACATTGTGGCGCATCCATCATGGCATGAGGGACTGCTATCTATGCATTCGGAGAGTACGAGGGCCAATGGGTGCCGACCTCACATCATGTGAAACTGTGCCACATTGGATCCATGGAAAGATGAATCTGCAGTTGCTATTTTCTGTCGCAGGTAACTTATTTGGCAAGCTTTCCTGAATGCAAACCTCAGACTCAGGCATTCCTCAGACCCTATATCCTCCTGCATAGTCTTTGCTCCTCGCGGTTCCAGCCTGTTCTGGAGTATTGCCAGTGACGGAATGGGTCTTAGGTCAATGGCAAACGACATGGACAAGCCGCCCTCATCTCAGAGATGCTTGAAATGCTGTTTCAAAGCTGGCTTTGTGTGCAGGAGTCCTGCAGGAGGTCGGGAAGCATGAAATTTCTTTGGCCAGTCAGACAGGATTGGTTCTACCTCGGACCATCGCCTAGGCCTTGTCCCATCAGGGCTACCAGCTGGAGGGGCCTTGGGTTGATCATTTTCCAGATGAGCACGGCTGGCACAGTGATTTGCAGTCAGGTTGCTTTGATGCTGAAGCATGGGCTGATTCTCATCCAGAGTTTTCGTATGCCGAATCTTGTCATCACCCTTCACAGAAGGGCAAGTGCATGTGTTGATGATTTTGATCATTTTTGCCCATGGTTGCCAGGAACTCCAGTCATTTGATTTTTTATCCTGATGGCACCAAGTACACAGGTGCCTCTTCACAAAATGACAGTTGAGGATTGCCAAGATCATAATCTATGAATATGTAAGAGTTGTCACTGGAAAGTTCTTTCCATAGTCCCTCTTGACCAACTATTTGAAGCAGCTTGTGAAATCTTGTGAATATATTTGAGCTCGGTCAAGTTGTTTCAGGTCGGGTACGCCTGTATGTGGGGGACCAAGTGAGTTTGTCAAGATTTGTGACATGTGAATGCAGCACCTGAAAAGACCACCCGCCGGAATCCTCTCCAGCTGTGATAGCTGTGTTTGTTTTACTATGGCGACTATGGCATTCCAGAGCAGCTCAAGATTGCCAGTGCTCAGACTCACAGCTTACGACACGTCCAAGGCAAATGATAATGGTCATGATGCAGCAGGCCCTTTGGCCCAACCTTTGCAGAAAGAACAACTGTTTTGAATTGGGTAAAATGATGAAAACTGCCAAAACACTCCGTGGATTTGCAGTTGAGGCTGAGGTGTCTGTCGAAGGAGTTATTTCACTTATTTCTAAAGATTTTTCTGAAGGAGTTTTCAGTGTTTTTTATCTGAAGAAAAGTCACCGGAGTCTCGGTTTACTTCGCCTTTTCCCAGGCGGTCGGCTCTGGACGCTGGACTCCCGGTACATTTGGCTAGAATACAATATAGACTTAATATACAACATTGGATGTATTCCTACCATACACACAAAAAAAAGTATCCATCTATCCATATTACCTACCACCATAAACATCCATAAACTGAGTGATCTGATCGGTGATTTATTAACCTGATTGGCAATGTAAAGATGTGCTCGCAATTGTGCCTTTGCACTGGGCACACATTGAGGCCATGGAATATCGTGCCCGAAGGGCAAGGTATCATGAAGGATCCTGATGGCCGTTTGTATGAAGGCTGATGGGCCATGGTGGATCTGCTGGCCTACTTGGAAACTGTATCCAGCTGTATCCCGCGGACCCCGTGGACCCCGTGGTAGAAACGATGGCAAATGATAAGTATCCAGCTGAATTCAGATGTACTGTATCCCATGGTGCGTTTGAAGGCGCATCAATTGATTTGACCGAACTGGATTAAATTGTTAACTGGTCCGAGCCAAATCAAACTTCAAAATGATATCAGAGGTGGACAACGAATGCTTCGCAATAGCTGATGTGTTGTAATTCTTTTCATTGGCTGCTTGCCATACAATTGTAGGGAAAGATGTCGAAATTTCAGAGCAGGTCAGATGGGACACCCCACACGCACAGTGATGGCTATAAATGGTTACAGAATCCATAGATGGCTCTAGTGACAGATATTGCATGATATTGCCAGCATGTGTCATGCGTCGCATTTTGCCAAGAGCCAGAGCTTGCAAGGGCAGTACCAATCTGGCGATGCGCATGGCCGTGGCTTTGCCTTCAGCCTGGACCAGTCCAAATATGAAGGCCTGGATCTTATCAACAGGACTTCAATCGTTTTCCGTGGCACAGTTCAATTCATTTGACCCCATCATCATTTAAGATGAACTCAGCTGATCAGTAGCAGAAGTGATGCGGGAATGATGCCCGATGAACTATGGTGCTGATGGATTCTCATTCAGGTGAGTTCCTGCATGGAGAGCGTCATGGTTCTGGATGGTTTGCGGCCTCAACATGAGAACAGGACGCACATAGGACGCATGGGACAACCTGTAGAAACTTGCTCTAAGGTTGCAAACTGCTCCTGATCAACAGCAAGCAACGTTTCAATCTGAGCTTCAAAACAATTTGGACATGACCTGCGTGAATGGTGGCAACTCTGGAAACATGTCGTGAGGCCAGTGCACTATCATCATGGGGAGTTCATGCCTCAATGAGTTTGGTGAGTGGAGAAGAGGCTTGGGAAAAGTTTTTGCAGGCAGTTCGATGCAGTAAGAGTCTTTTACATTTGACCTGAGGAAGATGTCCTTTATTTTTGTATGTTTTTGTCATGTTTTGTCTTTGAGGCTGACTCCTAAGCCGAAGCCATCTGATGCCATGGACAAGGTCCGGAGCACAGAACATGTACAGGCAATGCATGGCAATGCTCGATGCGTTGTACATCGTTTACAGGAGTTTACATAGGTTGTCCACCTTTTTCCCAATGTTTTTTTCCTTTGTTATGGGACCTGAGGCAGAAGCATCCAGCGGTATTGGAGGTGGCCCAGAAGGCATGGGTTTGACAAGGATGCATACATAAACAGGCAGAGAGATACATAATCACGCACGTGTGTGCACGTGTATATGGAGGTATAAAGTCATAAAGATATACATGATGGGTTTATTTCTTCCAGAAACTTTAAATTTATTTGTACTGTATGGGTCTGCTTAGACTTTTCGCATGGACTGTTGCAGGCGCCAGCAGCGATGGACGAACTCTTCAAGATGATAGTGATGATCAAAAAGAGTCTGGAAAAACAATGTCGTGCAAAGACAATCCTGTCTACAGATGTTTGTAGTAGAGTATATAAGAAGATATAAGAATAAAAAAGAGCATAACGTTCGTACAGGAATGAATGTGAACAGGAATAAACCGTGCACCTTCATGTAAGTGTCAAAGATATTACTCATCATAATCCAATTCCTGTTTCCCAGCGTTTTTGGTGTTTTGCTTTGGCGGTCACCCACATTTGGAAGAGTGACATTGATAGGAATGCGTTTGTACTGCTTTATGATATTTGATACGTTTGAAAAGCAAACCAGAAGCGCCCATGGCAATAAATTTTTGGCACCTAATCCAAGATTCAAAATTTTAAAGCTCCCAAATTAAAGACTTTAAAAACTATAGGAATTACCAATATTCCCAATTATGCTAATATTCCGTACCAATTTTAATATCACGAAAGCTAGCGGTTGGATTTGCTTTAGCAATGTATTGCCGGGAGACTGGATGCAGCTCGCATGATTTTCATGCCGAACTGGTTTCGGGGCCCCCGGGTTGCAAATGATTTTTCATCTCGAACCTGACCCCCCCCACCTGCGGGTTCAAACCCCGCCAGGGCCGCCATGGGCCATGGCAGCAATGTCGGGCGCAGAGAAAGGTATAGACATAGAGATATAGAGATAGAGACACACATATAAGTATATACATAGGATACCTACTCATAGGGTATATATAGGACATATCTATATATATATATATAGGATATATAAGATAGACAGATAGGTGGATGGATGGATGGATAGATGGATAGATAGATATATACATGTCCATGCATCAACTCAGAAGCTTCCGGGCATGGCGATGAAGCAGCTGCCGGGAAGGACCGTCCGGCGATCCGGAGAGTGGTGGAGAGGAAATAGAGATAGAAACATCATCGTTAGCCGTGGATTTTACCTAGCTTAAGAAAAAATTGCGGTGGCAAAGTGGCTCAACAGAAGCGCGCTCAGTTGAGGCACTTTGTGCCTGGCAAGGAATGTATTAGGAGCACGGTCTTGCTAGTATTCTGTGTAACCAATGCATGGAACAATGATGATGTCGTCACGTGACATGAAAGACAAATATCAATGAATGTCGGGTGACCGTGCACATTTCACCAAATTGCGTTTTGCTTTGAGAATGGTGGTTTCCATATGCGTTTGTAGGATTTGTAGGGAAAGGGCATCAATTTCTCAATGTGAAAAGCTTTGAGAGTTTGCAAAGAAATGTGCAAAGAAATGGTTTCTGCAGCGGCACTGGTAACCATTTTGCAGGAAGGCGAACAATTGCTGCGATCTGCCTCGGCGAAAGCCATCGACACGCAGCTGGTAGAAAGAAACTGTGGTGAAACACAAATCCAGAGACTTGATCTTGCAGGTTTTCCTTCCATATTTGAAATTGGGAACACGCTTCTGGCAGGTATTGGCTTGATATTGGTTACATCATCTTCTATCATGTTTTTGCCAGGCACTTTCGACGGCCGTCGGGCGGGTCGTTGCCTTGCGCGGCCCGACACAAGGTGGGGTCGAAGCGGGGTCTTTGGGTGGTCAATCATGCAGAAGCTTCACATGGCTAGCCTCAAGGGGATAGTCAGTCAGAGAGAATGTCCAGCAAGGATACCAGAATCGATGCCAGCAAAGAATGCCAAATACAGCACGAGAATAGAATCGCGGAGAATGTAGACCATATCTGCATCCAGATGCGATGTCAGAAACTTGGACAAAATGATGTGACGGTGGAGCCCGCTCGAAGGTTTTTTTCAACCGTCTTCTATCCGATATGTCTGCGGGGTTATCATGGTTTTGCAGTCTGCAAGCGCGGGACAAGCCAGCGCCTTGCTCAAGACAGGAACGAATAGCAGGCTATCTCAGACATATTGTAATACAGCATGCCTATAGGGATCTATAGAGCGTTTTTTACAACGAAAGCCTTGTGCGCATGAGTCGCTGTGAATCAATTGGTTTCTGGGTTCTGATGCCGTGGCTTTGGTTGTATCCGTATGCTTCTTTCAATTCTGTAAGCCATGCCAGATGCCACATTCGTGTACAAAAACGCGACGCTATCGCGTTTCTTTCCTTGCCGTGCATCAAGAAGAAGTGCGCCTGGAATTGGTCCATTTGACTAGCCGGAAAGCTTGGCGTGAAGAACTTTGGACACATCAGCAGTTTGTTGACATTCTAGCGGGCTTAGAGTGTGTGTATTCACGTCGAAATGTCTGTGATGGCAGCATCGCCGTACTTGAGAAAGTCTACCGCCATAGTCGTTTCAAATTGCAGGTGCCAGGGCAATTTTTCCAAAGTCAATGCCACTTGCCAGTCTTTAGTTCGTCTTCCCTACTATGTTCCGCACGCATGATCATGATCCTGAGGACGAGATGCTCATCGACATGCTTTCCACGTGCCCAAGCCGCAAAGGTTACCTGCTCCTCTACCCGTACATCAAAGCGACCCTCCAGGCCTAAGCGTAGAATGTCCATTTTCTTATCCCCATACCGTCTCAAACATATGTTCCAGCCACATGCCAATCCTGTTGCCCTCTTGTAGGCTTTGAAGATGTGGGACTACACCAACGACGAGACTTGCGGCATCAAGCGAGGCACACGGACTGCTTTGGCCTTACGCCTCTTTTTCGCAGGGGTCTTCGAACAGCAGGCCCTTTGCAGCACAACCTCACCGTGTCCATACAAACCAAACGCATTCGATAAATGTTATATGTTTCAGCCCGTAGATCCTTCCCTGCATTGTTTACATATCAGTGTTCTCTTGTTTGCCGCATAACAACACGTGCACCTCTCAGGGCTTGCAACCAGATCCACGCGGAGCTCGCCACTTTCCCGCGCCAGCTTCGCATGAGCACCTTGGTTGCAACCAATCTTTCTTCACCCTTCAATGTCCGACCAATACCATGCGGACGCGAATCAGGCTGCTTTCATCTAAGGTCGCGAGGACGTGTGTGGCGGACTATATAAGGTTCTACAGATGCTCCGAAACTTTTCCAGGGGCCCGCTCAATAATTTGAGATTGGAGCGGGCCCCCACGCTGCTGCCGGCATACACGCCAATAGCGACCCTGCCGTTCCGTGGAGCAGTCCCTGCCTTATGCGCCCCATGTTCAATGGAACCTATAACCGGCTGACTCCATCCCATGACTGAGGTTGACTCTGCTCTCTGAGTCGGAGGCCTTTTATTTGTATTCATTTTTACGTCCCTCATTGCTATTTGCATGGTGTTGGTCATATTCTCGTCCGGTTCTGAACGTCTTCTCAGAATTACGTTGACTTCCTTTTCTTATCAGCTCCATCAATACTGGATATTTTCTCGATCCTTGCTTCATTCCTCTTCTCTTCTTTATTCATACCACCTGATTTCAAAACCAACCATACGTATAGGAATTGAACCAACTGCTACAGGCTTGCTCTATGACCATAGTGCCCTCACCTTTCAAATTTTTATTCTATGGTATACAAAGCATTTCAACCGAATCCACTTTCGTTGAGGCACTTTACTGCCTTTGCTTAGGCGCTTTATCGCCTCTATTTTCTCTCCTCCTATATTGTTTCTTACTTTTTATGTCTCTATATGAATATAATATATATATATAGGGATATATTTTTATCCACCTTTCCTTTTCTTTATCCTCTATATATCTATCTTTATTTTTCTCCACTTCCCGCTATTATAATTAATTTCTTCTTTTTCCTTACTTTGTTTTAGTGCTTTACTATATTGTGATATCCCTTTGGCTAATCGGTTTTTCTATGTATTATAACTAATTTATTACCCTATTCTAATATTTTATGTCAAGGAAAATCGAACCTTACTTATTTTGTAGTGCCTTTTTGATTGTATTGAATTCAAAGATATATATCTATATTTTTTCTACCCTATTTATATGTTTATTGTTAATCCTTATCGAATAATATTCCTTTATATTTTATATTATATAGCTATTTTTTTTTTTTAAATACACTAACTAAATATATTTTAATTAAATTACATTATAACTATATCCTGGAATATTTATTTTTATTTCCCTTCCCTTTGACCTTAAATATTCCTTTTCTAGCCAATAAGTTAAAAGCTTTAGTCCCTATATATTTTTATTTATATATAAAGATTTGAAATATATTGCTTAAAATTTTAGATTTACAATATTTGAAATTTATAAAATTTATAAATTCTTAAATGACAATTTAATGGAGCGTTTGAAATAGATTTTTTGAGATTTTAAATATATTATTTCATACCTTAATATTATATAATTTTTTATATTTTATTTGCCTAGATATTTCGTACCCGTTATTTTAGCGAGCCTACATTTTGACCCTCCGGGAGCCTATATAATATCTCGCGACTTTCCTACCTTTTCGCGTACCTGTATCGTTTTTTTTCTGATTTTCTTATCGTTTAATTTTCTCTATCTTCGGTCTTTCTCCATCGTCGATTTTTTTCTATTTTCTAATTATTTCTATCTTCTGACCTCCTTCATGATAATACTTTTATTTTTATCTATATATTATCGGAAAATTTTAGCTTCTAAATTTCTTTCGATTAAATTTTAATGGGTATTGCCGGACCTCAATTACGAATACCATATTTTAATGGATATTGCCGGGCCTACACTGGGAGCTCCAGCCTCCAATAGGCACTACCGGACCTTAACCGCGAGTTCTAGGGTGCCGGTCTTCAGCCGCGATTACCAGATTTTAGTGGGTATTACCGGACTTCAACCGCGATTATACCCATCTGTCAAAGTCGTGGCGAAATCTCAAATTTCTTGAATTTAGATTGGGGGAAGGCTTTTGTGGAAGTCGTGGCGATGCGGCATTTAGGTTGCATTTGGGATAGGTCGTTGGTTTACTATTAGCATAGTGCTTTGATCTTGCTAGTTACATTCTCATTGCGTTTGGGATGGTTGCTATTGCTATTGGGTTCTGCAGCTATTGGGGTCTTGCTGTTGCTGCGGCTGCTGGTTCGACGGCTGCTGCTGTTGCTATTTCTGACGGGTACTTCTACGCAGCCCTGGGATAATTATCTCTCTACTGTCATGGCGGTGTACTAGGATTCTGCAAATTATTTCGGTACCAATAATCCAAGGAAGGAGAGGTTTGCGGGCTAAATTCCATGTGTGTAGATACGGGACTTGTTCCGTACCTCGTTTTGACCGCGTTTTGGACCTCATTTTGTTCCCCTTTATCAGAACCCATCCTGCAGCATACAAACTAGAAAACGGCCTACTTGACGTTTTGCTTGTGGGCGTCAACGGGACCCACGGAAAAAGGCCCGTTGGAAACCGGCGTTCCAATGCGATTTGATCAAAAATGAATAGAACCATGATAGTTTGGTCAAGCCTTGTTAAAGGTAGTAATTATATTAGGGAAAGGGGTTTTGCAAGGTCTTTGCAAAATCTATTTCCATGGGGAATAGATTTCAAACACAAATATTACAAGGATTTTGGCGAATGGGTATACCAGATAGATGCCAGATAAAATACCCTACGAAATATTAAATAAAATATTAAATAGAATATAAAATAATAAGAATCTCAAATTATATATATTAGATAAAAAATCAGATAAAATATCAAAATAAATTCAATAATATCAAATTCTATATCAAAATATATATTAAATAAAATATTTAATTAAATAAATTATTAAATAATATATTAAAGAAAATACCATATAAAATATCAAATAAAATATTCAAATAATACATCAAAAAATATATTAAAATATATATTAAATAAAATAATAAATAAAATGCCAAATATAATATTAAATAAATTATTAATATATATAAATATATATATTTAATAAAACATAAAAAATATATTAAATTAAATACCAATATCTATATCAAATAAAATACAAAATATATTATCAAAGAAAATATCAAATAATATATTATAAAATATACCAAATAAAATACCAAATATATATATATATTAAATAAAAGATTAAATAAAATATCACATATAATTTAATATAAATATCAAAATACCTAGAAATATAAAATAATATATCAAAATATATATCAAAATATATATCAAAATATATATCAAATAAAATACCAAAATATATATAAGAATATATATTAAATTGTGAAGTCTATGCCACTCCGATTCCGAAACCCCTGCCGGGGACTGAGATCTGCATCTTTTCAACATGCACTGGGTTGCGTATGTACTGCCTTCGGCNGCCACTCCGATTCCGAAACCCCTGCCGGGGACTGAGATCTGCATCTTTTCAACATGCACTGGGTTGCGTATGTACTGCCTTCGGCAAACATCAAATGAGACCCATGTCTCATCTGAAAAACAAAGGGAAAGCTACCCAAGCGCGCTCACCAAACTTCTTCAAGTCCAGCTCTTCCCGCCGGGTGGGACGGGTGCGTCAGNCCCATGTCTCATCTGAAAAACAAAGGGAAAGCTACCCAAGCGCGCTCACCAAACTTCTTCAAGTCCAGCTCTTCCCGCCGGGTGGGACGGGTGCGTCAGCAATGGGAGCATAAAAAAGGTGAAAACATTCACAGTCAGCCATTTTCATTCAGACTCACAAACAACGAATTTCAAGAAAAAACATCATTGTGAAGTCTATGCCACTCCGATTCCGAAACCCCTGCCGGGGACTGAGATCTGCATCTTTTCAACATGCACTGGGTTGCGTATGTACTGCCTTCGGC
>BGPT01001754.1:6555-23559 GCA_003297045.1 Symbiodinium sp. clade C Y103 | reverse complement strand
CTAAAAATGCCTCAGCAAAACAGAAAATGCCTCAGATCAAGTGGAGGCGCCGCAGACCCTCCGAGGCGTTTTTTTTTGCCGTTTGGTTTTTCCAGGTATTGTGTAAATTTCAGAGAGAATTCCAAAATCGGAATCTGGTTATATAATTACAAAAGACGACAATAGTCCGGCTTGTCTTATAGAATGATGCACGGGATGGGACGTGTTGTTGCAACATATCAAAACTCCCTAAAAAATGGAGCAATGCGCTCCGAATCCAAGCTCCTTGGGCCACCAAGTTGGCGAAAATCACCGATGCATAACCCATCCGAAAGCACAGCTATACTATCTACACCGGGATCTGAGAGGGAAACCAACTGATACGCACGTCGAAGCACAAACACTCCAGCTGTCCTGGTTTGTGCAACCCGGACATCAAAACATCGGTCCATTTGTGTCTTCCTCTAAGGCTCTAAGGATTGAAATTTCACAATGCTAGATTGCCAGATGGGTTGATGGGTCTATTGGAAGGATCCGGTGCTAAAGGACCATCACTTTGATTGTGGGGCATAAATGGGTAGCCAAGGTCCAGAAACAGGACCACTGCCAACACAATCATCCTGATCACCTGGCTTCTGTCCATCATTACATCAGAAGATGATTGGGAAATATGTACTGTAAATATGAGGAGATTCATGGAACATTGATATACATCGATCTCATTCACAGACATTACCCACCATATGCTTATCCTGAAGCATCCATACGCCCTTGATGGCCCAAACCATTGAGAATCACAGCAGGCTCGGACACGGCTATTGTGTCACCCATTAGTATCATGGATCCGAAGAACCTGTGCCGCACAGATCTGCGAGATGATGAGCCTACATTGCGGGAATTGAAAATATTCCCTAAAATGAAGGGTTTCTTTAGTCATGGGGGATCCCTAGGTCACCAATGTGGATGTTTTGATATAATATTTCACTGACCTGAAATGTTGGGCTATTTTGGGACAGTTACCCCAATCCCAACCATCATTCCAATGAGGTCGCATTTACCACGCTTTGTAGAAGATATGCAAATGAGTGTCTTTGAAAATGATGTATAGGTCCAAATGGGTATTTTAACTGAAAAAAATCATGATTCGGTGGAACCATGGGGAACCCAATTTTCAGACAATCCGAAACCCTAGGAAAGACCATCCATATGCTCAGAGCTAAACAAATATCAATGGACCCTATAGGGGTGATCACATGATGGCTTTCATCTTTATCACAAATTTGAATGTTACGCTGCTTGCACCCTCCTAATCAACTACAATCAATGACAAGGGTTGACATTGCACGGTTTAAACTTTAAACATAAATTCGAAGTATGTTTGTCGACTCTGAATGACAAGGTCCCAGTTCCCCTGCTCGCTTCTGCACTCTCAGGAAATGCACACGAAACCAATTGTGAAAATATCCGGAGTGAATAGGTCAAGAATCCAATAAAGAGTGAAACAACATGGCACAAATACATGTTCAGAAACATAGACGCAATTTGTACTGTTCGATCTTGATTATTGATTTGTCCGTGTGCTAAACCACACACATCTCTTGCAGTGTGGCCTGGTCACTACTCATGTTGGGAAAAACAGGTCGTCAAACTTGGATGTACAACATGAAAATATGACAACTGTGCGAATATATGTAAACTGTGAAATACAACAAACAAATCAGTAAAGCAATTGCTTCGGAACAACTTGTAGCCAACATGAAACAACAAAATCTGGGTACCACAAAATTGGGGTCGCGAAGGTTGTTCAGAATGTTCCCAATAAAACACTCAAATTTAGGACGCTATTTTTGGACCCCACAAAACATCCCATGCACTGCCTTTAAGTGCTCTCTACGATGCTGGATCCCAAGTTCCTGGGTAGTCGACCGCCATCGTTTGAACTAGGGATGATCCCCGAAAACTGGTATAAGGTGTTTTTTTTCATTGTTTTTTCAAGATGGTTTGCAACTATAACTGGTATGAAAGTATATAAAAGTACACATATATAAACGATTTCTAAGATTGCATAAAGCTACTGAAATTGGGTGAAAAGAGCTGATGGGCACCACTTTGTAGCAACTGGGATGGCACCCTTGATGTCTTTTGCTGGGACAGAACTGGTCAAAGACCCAGCATCCTATGTGTTTACGAACTTTGGGAAGCATTCCAACATGCGCAGCTTGGATGCTGCTCGAGAGGTAAATGTCGGCGTGACTGTTCTTTGAAACTGGGCATGATGTGTTTGGCTGGAGTTGTCCAATTTGATGATTTCAGTTTTAATGGACATGGAAACAACATAAAAACCAACGCTGCAAATATCACCAGCATCGCTCACCCACCACCACCGTCACCGCGACCACCACCACTACCACAAGCGGGGACAACAACGACGACTATGACCCGACAGCAAAAGCTAACGACATCAAACACTGCTACCGCTATTGCCACTACAACGGCAAGTGCTACAGCCACAAGTACCATTACAGTAGTATAGGGCAACACTACTACTGGGACCACAACTTCAAGTATACTACAATTCTTCAAAGTAGTACAAGTATACACTTGTCCGTACATGCAGACATCTTCGTGTTTATACTCACGTTTGCAATATCCTCCTCCTCATAATCCCTATCATTGTCATTACCACTATCCAGGTCAATACCAATATCGATATCATTAGAATATCACAACCTTGTCTGTTCCTGTTCCTTATCATTTTCACCATCATATCTATCCTCATGACTATGTTCATCATTCTGCTCCCCATGACTCTTCGTTGTCTTCCATCCCCTCATCTGCACACCGAACACAACACAGAAATCATCTTGATTCAGGTCAGAGGTCGCGGAAACAAAGGAGGACTGTTTACCGATATATCATATCTATCGATCGATCGAACGATCTATAGATCTGTCGCTCTATCTTCTTTCTATCCAGCCATTTCTCCATCGAACATATCATATTGTCGCCTTGCTATCCCTGCATCCAAGGTACCTCCGAGTTCATCGAAGACACAGTGTCGCGGGGAATCATCAACGCTGCTAGCCGCCCAATTTTCCTCAGCAAGTGATGGAAAATCTGGTATCCCAGCAGCGTCGCTGCAGAGCATATAATTTTGGTTATCTAGAACATCAAACAATCATGAAGCGACAAATTGCCTCGTGTGATACCCACTGCGGCGTATATGCTGACATTCTATCTGATTGCCATGCTACCTGATACATATTTTGTGCCATGCAAACTAACATGTTATTTCACAAATATTCTGACAGTCCATCTGGCATTCTATCCAACATATTTTCTGTCATTCTGTTGGGCAAGTATTCAAAGATTCAATTTGATAATACTTGCGGCGTTCCATCTGAAATTCTTCGTGGCCAGCTGTCTGACATTTATTCTGACATTCTCTCTGGCATCTAGTATGAAAATCTATCGGACAAAGATTCTGACAATCATATCTGACACATATTCTAACACATTCTTGCAGTCAGTCTGGCGTCCTTTCTGGCTTTCTATCTGTCATAGACTCTGGCATTTCATTTCACACCTATTCTGAGACTCTATCTTACCTATATTTTTCCACATTCTGGGCGTCAACTATACTGACATTCTATATGACATCCATTCTTGCATTCTGCCTGGCATTCCTTGCGGCATTCTATCTGACATTGCATTCTATCTGGCATGTTTTCTGCCATTTGCCATTCTACTTGACATGTCCCATAAGAATCTATCTGACATTCTTTCCGACATTCTGTTCGGCAAATATTCCGGCATTCTATCTGGCAAATATACAGTCAGGACATTCTATCTGGCGTCCTCAGCGCGCCCCAGAGAACCGGAGATCTCGCCATTTAGGGTTCGGGCCCAGCCGGCAAGCTAGTGCCTGTGCCTGCCCAAGACCCTCACCTGGAGAGTGGGAAAAACGAGTAGTTGAAGGATGTTGAGGGTATATTGGGCTTTCAATACTGCGGCTGTATATTTTCAAATTGAAATTATGGGATGCAAGGACCTTCGCAATCTTTGGATTCTGGCTTGTTTGACTCATACAATTTGGTTTCATGCTTACAATTAAATACAATGCAAATGCGGGGACTTGATGAACCTGTAGGAGCAGCAGCCACCGGCAGTACCCACAACTGCCCACCAAGTATACAACGGAAACATTATCCGCAGTCTAGCGGTAATTTGCCGGGATAAGAAATGTTTGGTGATTCTAATGTTCGTTTGGTGTTTTTTGTTTTTCGGATTTGCTGATTTGCTCTTGCGCTCTGTAGCTTCCTCCCAACCACCAGACACGCCGTCAAACTGGCAATGTGTCAGCAAGCACTATGCTGTAAAATGCTGCTCACCTTTCGTGTTGGACCACAAACATTACGTGAACGGCAAATCATAATCATGGTTTTGATTTTCTGGCATGACCTATAAACCACCAGGAGATCGCCCTGTCAGCACATATAAGACCTTTTCATGGGTTGGTTATGGCTGGTTCTTCCAGCTGATACGGACGTCTACCAGGAAACTATGACAACAAGCATTGTGTCCTGCTTATCCCCATTTTTCTGGAGAATACGTATCTGCACTCACTTTTTATCCACTTGGGTGTCCGTTTGATGAGACTACTTCAGTTCTTCCCTAATTGTCATGCTGTGTGTCTCTTATCATTGTCGGGACGATGCTCCCTTCCAAACCAGATGTGCCAAATTTCATGGAATTAAACGGCCCTGGTCATCCAAAATCACCATTGGCATTTCCAAAGTCATCGGCGTTGTATTCACACCTACGTTCATAATCAAGGTATGCCCGCCATCTTAAACCCTAGGAACTATATCTAGATATATAGATATATCTAAGAAAACCATAGAAATTGGAGTTTTTTAACTAACTTAGCGAACTATGGGGCACCTTGTATTGGGGAGATCACTATCTCCTTAGGACAATAGCTCGAACTTGACCATGGCATCACCAGTTCCACTAGCAGCTGAAAAAATGCCAAGGCTCGCGTCAATGTCTCTCAGGTCTGCATGCATGGCCACCTGGTGCAGCTTTTCAAAATGTTTTACACCAGAAACCTGTGGGGGCTGCACCATTCCACAAGCAAACCAAACATTTATAATCATTTTTGGACATGAGCAAATGATTTTGGGGAAAACCGTATGTGGCAGGGCTTCCCCACATCTGACCCATAGGCTAATACGTTTTGACTAGGAATTTTGATATGCCTTACCGTACCCGCTTTTCATCTACAAGCGATTATAGACACATGTCTTTCTTTTTCAGCAAAAAACTGGGAAGTTCGTAGTTCTTGCTGTAGTAGTTTTTGCTAAGATCTGCATCAATAATTTTGAGCCATATCATGTCCATTTTCGCTTTCAGGGAGAGGTCTATGGCTGACCAATCGTTCCCAGGCCTATAGATGCGGGTATACCCCGCATTTTCAAGCAAACCCACATACAGCTTCAAAAGATGCCAGGGCAAGCAGCCCCCCGCCTCTTGCATCTCTAATGCAAATACATCAAAATTTATCCAGCTTCTCACTGGCATGCGCTGGAATGCTCACATTTATTCACAGCGCAACCAGTTCCGAAGCATACATTGGGTATGGGTCTCAAATTTTGCTCCCCCCAAAACCAAAACAAATCGGTCTGTCTACGCCTGACAACTGGGACACTTCCACAACAACCGTTTTATCACAGTTACAATTCTATTGTAATATTATATGTTAGTAATATTATAAATAAGTTTTAGTATAAAAATTAACCACAGAAATTGAGAGGACCCTTTTTTCAGAATCATGAGAGTGACCAGTGATCAATGTCCATATGGGTTCAGTTCCGCCCTTCCCGCATTGGCTGCCTGCCTGGTCTATGGCCCGGGCGGGGCCCTTGCATCTGAGGATGCCATCTATAAATTCCTCTAGCGTCACCTGCAAAGCGGAAAAGTAGACATCGGCAGCACCCAGCCAGAACTTGAGGATAAGAATCGATCAGATTCTGTTTGTATGTGTTCAATACTGGGGGTTATGATAATCCATGACTTGGGAAACACAAGTCGCAATGATGCATTGATGATTTTCATCTTTCAGGAGATACGAGTACGTGTTACATTCAACCTGACTTCCGGCCAAGGACCTGAAGGTCGACATTGCTCCGTCTCGCCAAAAAGGGGCGGTAAAATAAGCGCTAAAAGAGTAAATAGAAAGGTAAAGTGACCCAGTTTCAAATCATGTGCCTGGCATTGTCGCTTCAATTTTAACACAATGGGTTGGAGCCTGCTCTCTGAAATCGGAAATTCCTTGTCCTACTTATTGACATGACCGTCCAAGGGCCAACTCTAAACCAAGGTGCTGTTGTGTGTTGCCTGGGAAATTCAAACAAACTAGTGGAGAAAGGCCGACAAGCATGAACTTTAGGGCTGGTGTGACGTGGTAAGTGAACCCGCAGGGCCGGTCCTGCAGGCTCTAAGTCCGGATGGTAAGGAAAAAATGCCTTTTTGGTCAAAGTACTCACTCCTACAAACTTGAATATATGTGGCTCAATACAGTGTCATCTCCTAAATTGTCTTTACATCTTCCAGGTCGTCGTCCTCATCATCTTCGTCTTCACGGTTTTTACAGTCAAGCTCTTTTTCATCTACCACGTGTTGCACAAACCAACTTTTGCACCAACCAGCTTTTACACAATTTTTTGCTTTTTACACACCTCGCCGTTTACACTACCCCGCACTTACACCAACCAGCTTTCACACACAACCGGGCTTCTACCCAAACCTGGCTTTACCCGAACCATTTTGTGCACCAACCAACTTTAACCTGCAGCCTCACACTTCTCACCTGCAAGGTTGGCTCTTCATCCTAGAGGACTACCGGCAAACAGCCTAGTGGGCCGGCGGAATGCAAAAGGCTATTAAATTTGAATAGACCATAATAGACCCATGTGGGGATTATTTCCCAGCATCTCTAATTTATGACCTGGTAGAATTGTTTCCCCGCCCGCTGAACAGGACGTACCTCGCCATTGCCGTTTTGCAGGACCTTGAAGAGTGCCTTGGGTCCACACCAAGTTTGCCGATTTCATGGCAGATTATATAACCCCCAGTATAGACATTAAATGGGTTCTAATGGGACATAGGCATGTGGAAAACATTATATATTGGAACTATAATCCAATCCCTCCATATATTATGATGAAATTAAATACCCCCCTGGTTGGACCAAGTCATGAATGGATGCAATGCTGGATCAGGGTTTGGTTTTGTAAATCTTTGATATGACAGGAAAAGGACTGATATGGCCATTGAAACCGCTGGATTCTGGGGGAGGTTCACCATTCTTTAAAACACGCCCTGAAGCATATGAAAAGCGATGGCCGGTCCATTGGTTTCCAAGCATATCTGGACCACAGGAGACAACAAGACAAAACGAACAAGTAATCATAGAACAGGTATGTTCAACTTGCCTACATCAGGGCAAACAGGACATACCTATGATTAATTTCCCATGAGCCTGCCTGCTTGCAAATTCAAGATGATCAGGGCCCCAGCCACCACTGTGCCCATTGCAGGGACCAAGTGGAAACCTGCTGCCCAGCTACTTGCCCTTCGTGCACCTCCAGTTCCATGGTTTGGAAATAAGCTGCTACCTGTTCTCAAGGGCAGCTTGGCCACTTTCAATCTACTTGTAAGCAACTTGTGAGGAAACAGCAATACAAATCATCCTTTTTAGATTTTCAGAAAGGCTAGTTCTGGATCAAATCAAATCACAATATGACCAAAGCCGGCCTGCTTTATTTCCAAGGGATACAAGAAGAAAAAAGAAGAAAACACACAAAATCATAAATCCCGCGCCCACAACAAACCCTTCTCTAGATTTCGCGAAGCCAGCAAGAGAACCAACAAAACATACCAACGAATAACAAGGTGAACCATGTGCCTAACTTATATATCGGTTGAAACTGAAATGCCCCTAGAGATCTTTGTTTTGGTCTGATCTGTTGGTGGCAGCATCAAAGAACTATTGGAGCAGCGTGGGCATTTGTCTCTGTCCAGAAGGGCCCAGCATACATACACGTTGTTGTGCAAATTTGTGCTTATTTGGTGCCAGGAATTGACATTCAGCTAATGCTATTTTTTCAAGGTGCCACGAAGCGCTGCAACGGGCCAGACTTGGTTTAGCCCAAACATTTGCAGGAAATCCAAAAGGATGGTACAATCTGGGTGTCCTGTGGACTTCCAGTAAAACAACCCAGCGACAGAGTGGTCCGATGAGCGGCGCCATTGATTGTTGACTAGCTATGATTTTGAGCTCCCTTGTCGGAAGTTGACGGTCAACATGTTCAGATCCTTGTTCTTATGTTTGACACTTTCATCTTTATCAATGAATTATTGTTTTTCCAGACTGATTCCAACCCCATAGGGTTTTGAAATTCAATCAGCAGCCAAGTTAGGTATATCTAGGTACTTGTCATGATGTGCCAGAGAAGGCAAAGTTTTTGGAGGGTGGAAAGTTTTGGGTTTCTCCCAGCATTTCTTCGTTGTTTTACTGGCGGAAGATTGCATGTTCTCAGCTCGAAAAGTGTATTTCTTCAAAAAAAATAGTTGAAATTGTAAGCGTGTAAGCCAAATCCCCCTCACAACTAACGTGTACGCAAATTGAAGGCTCGATGCACGATGCAAGCCATGTATGGTGTACGTAAAGGAATATCCACCCACTTCTAATTGTTGCAAAGGTGAATGGCTTAATTTTTTGGGTGCCGATGTCGAATCGAAAAAATCCATGGATACATACCAAAATTATGATTTACTTGGAGGATCATGTCACTTATAGTAAAGTGGTTGGTACATTTTTTAGCCCCAGTTTTTGTCGTGGGGTGATCCTCCATTGCAAGTATCTCCCCGTATACCCAACCTTTATGAAGCTGGCTCCATCTAATAGGCCACCCTGCCGCGCAGACCTTCGGGATGCCCAGCACGTGCGTGAGCCGCTCCTCTGAAATCATCCCGGTGCCGTTCTCATCAATGGCGCGGAAAATACCTTCCAACCTGGGCCCCAGCAATGGCCCTAAGAAGGAGAAATGATTATTGATATTTATCATCATTCAGTGGGCGCTATCTGTGGAGTTTGCGGGTCGGTGAATACTAGTGTTCCATGTTTCTTGGGACTTTCTTCAAGCAATGGGGCTCCAAAAATGGGAAATGTGGCAACCCAATGCCAGTCACCATCTCCACCTGACATGGGTGGGTTGTTTTACCATCCCAGTGTCCCATTGCATTCACACGACTTGATGGCGAATGCAAGATTAAATTCGCCAATTCGCCAGATTGACCAAAATGTATACGCATGAGCGTTTCGCCAATGCAGGAATGTTTCTGGATACATGAACAGGCAAAAGTAGGTGAGTAGATCATGTCATTTCAATTCAGTAGCAAACACGATCAGGATATGAGTGTGGATCAAAATTGGGTACACTAATTTAACCTCCAAAAATTGAAAATAAAGACACAACAAAATAAACAAACATGGTACAATCCGTGGTCCTGGCCAACAACAAGTGTATACCTGGGCTCTAGACCCTTCAATGCGGCACCCTATTGCTGATGTGTTTTTTGTACCACATCGATCCCATCTGGATGATGTCAATTCGATTCACAACGCCGAAACCCATGGAGGTATATTTTGATGAATCAGCAACCATCATCAGAGAATTGGTCGCTATCTGCGACTGGTGAAGCGACAACATGAACCGTGTCGACAAGAACCCGGCGTCATTGCCTTGCATGGTGGTTGATTCTTCTCATGGTCAATAGACATACAAGGGGTGGAACAGTTCATAGATAAATTTGGCTTTGGGTCCAGCCTGCGCACGATTACCTTGGCAAACATCTCAGTAATGCGGTGTTTGGGAGATTAGCCTTTCGAATTCTAGCAATCCTGTTCAGTCCAACAAATAGCTTTATTAGCGGCTTTGTCCCACAGACAGTGCCTGCCTATCCTCAGCACTTGAGAGTAAGATAAGTTGTACGGATTCATGCCACACCAAGCAAATCATTGAAACCACGCGTGTGGCTAAGATGGGACGCAAACAGCACCTGTGACAGGACCAAGCAGAATTCCAAACAACTGAGCCAAGCCACTTGTTTACAAATTCAGTCTTCTTCAGCACTTTGTCAACCACCTGCAACTAGAGTGCAAAGGAGCTGTCTGATTGATGTGAAACATATGCAACCATTGTACCGGGGTTGCCTCAAAACAGCTCGTCGCCAACTCAAAGATCTGAGTCTTCGGAGGAACAGCTTGCAAGAATTAAGCATTGATCAGAATAATCCAAAAATTCTCCCAACATTCTCAATTCTCAATGCCGGGATGAATATGCTCTCTGATATTAAATTTCCACATAGAATTGCATGGAAGGCTCAAGATGTATGGACAAATTGCCTATTGATACTAGGCAAGTTTCATGATTTTCAATGCTGGCGCTGAACCCATCTTGCAAAGAAAAGGCTGCAGGCAATTCAACATCAAGCAGGGATGGAGAACAACATAGATTGATCAGCAACTGCGGAAAATGGCTATCCATATGCGCCCTCCCACCTGTTGCTGCATATCGTTCTGCGCTGCGTCAAGGGTATCCTCCCGAGGAGAAGGCAGCAATGAGTCAACCACTTGACTTTGAGCAATGGCCAATATGCCAAGTTGGTAATTTCAAGGAGATTTAGTAGTGGTCATTGTGAGTAATGGTGGTGAGTCGTGACTCCCCCAGGATCGGGCATAGAGCCAAAAAACCGGACAAAGATGGATGGATGCCGGTGCTGGCAAATGTCCAAACTTCGCAGGGGTCTAAAGTGATTGTCACCCTTGTGCAGGCAGCACGCATGTGTCCAAGATAAGTTGGATTTGCCACCCAAACCTTTGACAAACCCCCGCTTCCCTTTCCAACAAAGGGAAAATCCCAGCCACCGTTGCTAAGGCCTCCAACAGCAAACACGCGTGATTAGTGTGCCATTTCTTTGGAAGTGGTCGTCCACTCAGGCAAACAAGGGTGGATCGGTTTCAAGTCACGGCCTCCAACATCAAGGCCGTCGAGTTTCGGAACCAACTTTTCTGATACGGTTTTGGCTGGACAGGTTCTCTTTTGAAGTGCTTGGCCCTGCAATGGATGGTGGTCATATCGATCTGGCATCTAGGGTGTGTTTCTCAAGATGGCTCTCCTGACCTCGGAAATGACCTAAGGCACAGCTGCTGCGCAGAGTGGGAACTCCCTGACACTTCTATATCCGATCTTCGTCTCCCTAGTGTGCAGAGAGGTTGTATCAGGGGCGTCGATTGCCAAGGACGAACATTCTTGGAGTGCCATGGCAAAACACCTAAACTGGCAGTCTGAGTTCCATGGGCAGCAGAAACTCGAGTGCCAAACCCAACAGTAGTAACAGAAGTAAAAAAAATGTTGTTAGTAAGGAAAATTAATATAATTTGCCGGAGGAAGAAAACCTCAGAGGACACTTCCGTCCTCAAATGTCACAGTTAAGGTAGGAAAAAAACACATACTGTAAATGTAAAAACAAACGATTAAGTTGGAATAAAAACACAGTAGTAAGAAATGATTGAATCTACCAGCACGTCCTGGTGGAATTCGTCAAGCCACCCCATGCCAGCCGCCCATGGGCCTTTAAAAACACAGCGCTGATGACACGTATCACCGCAAAAACGACCTTAGCTCAGACAGGCCGAGGAAACCCAGCGCGAGGCGGACAAGCCAGTCTGTAGATATTTTATGGGGTACAAATCTGGATCCATCTTTCTTGGCCTTGTTGATCATATCATTACTTTCCTCCAAAAAAAAGCCAACAAAAACAAAAACCATGGAGGGATCCACACCCCGGTCGATGTGCCCCGATTCTTTGAGGTGCCAGGGTGATATAGAGCACGAAAAAAAACACGTAGACGTGGCTGACCTGGAGGGATGTTTTGATCTGCCGATGCCTATGTCCAAACATGGGGTATGCCCTCCAAAAAATGCTTGGCTTAAATGGGAAGTCCAACTGTTCCGTGATATAGAGAATGGATGTGAGAAAACGAGTTACTTACTTAACTGCCTGATTATGTACTTGCATTTGTTTATAGAGAGTTATGCTGTTTAAACAACATCCCTTTTAAACAACATGTTCAAAAACGTGGGGGTTGGGGGGGCCTCAAAACTTTGAGACAACCGCATAGCAATGATCCATGAACTGCATGTTTGGAATATTTATTTACCTAAATTCATGAATGGGCCATATAAATCTATCTAATGGTGGAAAATGTATTGCCTGGATTGTAAAGGAAATGTCCATGGAACTTCAAAAATTCCAAATGTGCAGTGGATCATTGTTGTATAATCTAAAACATCTATCAAAATATACGGTACATGTTTTTAGATTTCTAGCTAAAGAGGCCACCGCAATCCGTGGCCACGAGAAAGAACCTTATATTTTATCCCATCTTCTGGAGATTATAATCATGCTGATACCTTGTACATAGCTTCGACACACTAACAATGACCACAATTTACCCCACAAGCACAAACACAACAACATGTTGTCAAACATGAGGATTTGAAGATTGGGGGCTACAATTTTTTGAGGAATATCTGATCAACAATTACAAAAATATTCCCCCCACTCCGGAACACTTCAAGCCTCAGTGGTTTTCACTCCATTTTCTTTTCGAAGCTGATCGGTCCCCTACACCTGGGATTCCCACGCCTGATTTCCAAGGCCAACAGAAATCACCCGAACTTGAACCCAAACCAACACACCGCTGGGAAACTGACCCTCAATGAAACCATCAAAAGTTGCACTCTACAGCCAAAAGTTGGGATCTTACAGCGCACAGTGTGTATTTAAACTGTCTTTGCCACTCCTGGATCTTCCCCACAGCTGCACCTTGTTTAACACAGGTCGAGCACTCACGGGCCAATTCCCTGGACCAGCGGCTGCGCCGTGGACTGGATATATAGCCCACCTCAAGTGTATCCACCAATTTATATATTCCTTGGCCCGATCCGCAGTGGCATTTACGAGGACAGGGAAATAATGTTTGACAAAAGTCGGTTGGTGATATGTATTATATTGTATCATCAAATTTTATGTGTTACTTGATCCTGTGGGAACAGGAAGCGTTGATTGGACAAGAGTTCTGGCACAGTGGAAAGCAAACAACAGTCCGGACAACAAACCAATTACTGTATTATTATCCCAACTGAGTCCGTTCGAGGGACAGACCTGCTCTTCAACCAAGCAGGGCTGGAATTACAATTTTTGCTCAAAAGAACCAAGTGATCAGGGGCACCGTAGTGATGGGCTGTTCAACTTCAAGATAATTTAAAACCCTCTCGATTCCAGTCCTTGAAATCAAATGAAAGGTGATTAGGTTATCATGAGCAATTGCTGATTTATAGATGGTGCATATACATATCGGTTCCTCTACAACAAGTATTTTCAAATAAACCCGGGTCTGAAACATTCCATGAAAAAAATCCGCTGCACAAGTTGGCTGGTTTGATTATGTTGACATGTGTGTAAAGATAAAAAAAAATATCTATATTGTGGTATCTACTACACACAAAATACTGTCGTTTTACTGGAGGACAAAGAAGTTAGCCAACAAGAAAAATCAGCCATGTTTGACATCAGTGTAGGTAAACATACCATGGATTACCCTGGAGCGGACAGCGATGGCGATGACTCTCCCATCCCGGCGCCTGCGAAAGTAATTTCCTGGGATGCAGGACCACGCACGATACAAAATGCTGCCGATACGCTATCATTGGTTTCATGTTGAGAGGACTCGGCCAAATTTTTTTCCGTGGTTTGGGAATGAACACAGCAAAAACATGTGCCAAGTGCATCCACTGGAAGGCCACGTCTTTCAATGAGGGCGTGCTACTGTACAAGTCTCATCCCAATTTTTGGGGAAGAATGATAAACCAAGTGGCTTGCCAAACATCTGGCACAGGAGCTTTCTGAACCGTATCCAGGGCAGCTTTATAGGATTCAAAATTAGGAAAAGGTCGGGGATGGGGGATAGAAACCGGAAAATAGTCAAGAAAGTCTTCAACATTGAACGGGGAACTGTTGCACCCGAAAGTGTGCCCACAACAGTTGTGAAGATTTTTCACTGCAGTGCCACGAACCCAGGGGCTGTTCCAGAACAAAGTGGTTAGGAAGCTCCTTTTAAAGCAATATGCACGGAGCAGAGCCGGCGCCTGACCCCAAGCAGCGCCCTGAATCGCCCTCTGTTCCTCCAAGGGCAGAACCTCGTATGTCCAATGGCTTCAAGGCAACGGCGCCTTTTCGGGCACCCTAGCCACTTTGGCTCAAGGTGCACAGTGGGCTCTTGCTGCAAAGTAGTCTCTTGTCTGTTTCCGTGTCGCGGACAAACCAACCACCTGTTCATTACACCTGCCCATTTTTCGTTGAAAACCAAAGCAAACAAACATGTTGCACTTCTCAATTTGTGTGTGTCATCCTTGCGCAGGGGCCAGTTTCATCTTCTCTGTCTCATTTCAATTTTATCAGGTGGTCCCCGAAAGGGTTTCAATGTGGGGCATGACAAAAATGGCGCAGCATCGGGCTTTACATTGTTTTGAATCTCTTGCCGAAATCTCAAAGGCAGTTGCGGCCTACGATTCTATGCTGTTCCCCCTTTTCATCTGGCATGTGCACCAAGGCCCTCAGGGACCTCACAATTAGTATCATGATGTCAAGGTCACATCTGTGGGGATCGAACCCACGCCCGTACGGACTGACGTCAAGCTGCAAAAACCTGGCTTCCTGGAGTCGGTGAATAGTCGGCAAATGATCTTCAAGGCCTGCTGCTTTTGATTTGCCATGACTCAACATCGGCGGCCCCCGTTTTCCAGCAGAGTTCAAGTTGGTTAAAGCATGCGACCAGTTGAGATCGGAGGTAGCATGCGACCCATTGCACATCAACCATCTCTGTCATGGTTTCCTGCTTCGGCCCAGCAAACCGCCATCTAGGAAGACGACATTTCCCGTGAGGTGAAGTTGGATCTCCCAAACTAGAAGCTAAATGCAGCGAAAAACACCGGTTGTATCAGTTGTATCCTTTTGGAAACCAGTGGGGGCCGGCACCAGGTACATCTTGCCATTGATCTATTGAAACGTATTGGTGCGCAAGGTGCGGGGTCAATTTCAAGTACCTAAAGGAAAACAACGGACAAAGGACATCCATGAAGGGGCAAATTGATTGGGTCCAACCATGCTGAGGTCGAGTGCGTAGGTTCATGTGAGCGGAAAGAACATGGCTAAGCTTGGAAAGCCACAAAGGAAGTAATTTGGAGGTTTCCTAGAATAGAGGTACCCCAAATTTCCAAATATAGGTCATTTGAGTATTGAAACCTATCGGGATGCCCAGTGACCTAAGAAACCTCCATTTTAAGCAAACTATTCTGCTTCCTCCAACGTTGCAGCTCCACCTCTGGCCCCACTTTGGTGGAAACAATCCAAGCTTCAAAGAGGGTGTACATCGCTCCTTGGTTTCAGACAGAGGTCCGCACTGGAGACTGGGCCCCCAAACTTAAGCATTATTGATACAGCTTGATGCAGTTGATGCTGAGTTTATTTTTGCCCTGTAGATATCAAGAAGTTCTCCCTACATTGTGCTTGCATATGGCATAGGAAATCAACAACAGCATCTTGCGACCGCTAAATGTATATCGCTGCAACAAGGAGATTGAGAATATCATTCTGATTGGACAACAATCAATGAGGTAAGTCCTGAATCAACGAAAGCCACAACTCAGAATCATGCAGTTACCATGTGATGTCCATGCAGAACATCAGCGGACAGAGTAGAAGCTTAAAACTTGCATCACGATCTCTTATGGACAGAGTTAAGGTAGGGGGTTCGGCAGTTCATCTTCCACAGCTGGAAGCGACATGCTTCAATGACTGTGGAAAGGTTTCATATCCATAGGGAGGCATGCATGCACCTCTACATTCTACATTGCCCAATGGACATGGTTTCCATGTGAAAACTCCTTGTGATCTTGCTCCATGGATAAAAAAGTAAAACAAAGCATGAACCAAGTAGGAAATCCCTAATCCCTCTGATATGCAGTACCCTGGGATAGATTCATGTTGAATCCCACATGAAGGTTGTGTGGTAAACCCCGAACCACCATAAACTGTTATCAATTTTACCAGACATGGCTGGGGTTCAACCTCCAACCATCCAAACAAATAGGAGGTTACTTCTGGGTGTAACACCTTACTGAATTCTAGTACTTTACTGTATATTATAACGGCTATGTTTATAATGTATAATATGTATACATGTATATATATATATATTTATATGTAGATATATGTATAAAATAGCAAAGACATGTATATCGTGAATTCAGACTAGTTAAATGATTAAGACCCCTGGTTGGGATAGTTAACCTCCATGTTCGGAACATTTTGGAACAATCTTAAACCACATTTAAGCCATATTACATTATGAAGCCATACCAGCCAAAAAACAGGGCATTCCCAATTGGTTCATTCCAGCCATAACCAGGGCGCGGTAGGCTGTGCCATAGCGTTCCCAGATCCAAGCACGGTCTTCGAAGATCATCCCTTGATCTGACACAAAGGAGTGAAGCATATTGCCTTGGTATCAGTAGCTTGATACAGTTGAGACCCGAAATACTAGTTCTACATTTTTTATCAAAGGGCTATAAATGGGGATACCAGTAGTTCCCGCACGAGGCGGGGCGGAAGTTGCCTTTTGGATATACTATAAGACCTTCTTCATCTATAGAACTTGCTTGCACCGTGCGTGAGCNAAAGCTTGCACAAAGCTCGTCCCAGTACTACTTCGTACTACAAAGCTTGCACAAAGCTCGTCCCAGTACTACTTCGTACTACAAAGCTTGCACAAAGCTTGTCCCAGTACTACTTCGTACTACAAAGCTTGCACAAAGCACGTCCCAGTACTACTTC
>BGPT01001753.1:68787-114773 GCA_003297045.1 Symbiodinium sp. clade C Y103 | reverse complement strand
CTTCGTGGGCTTTTCTCCCTTGTCTTCATTTCCATCGCGCGCGGACTTCTTGTCCCGCAGCACTCGCTTCCTCGCTTCTTCCACGACTGACCGATCATGGACGTACTTGCATTCCTTTCCTCGTGAGCATGTTCCTCGGTCTCGCATATCAAAGCAGACCTGCTTCACACGGTCAGCCCCTTCAGAGGAACCAGTGCCTTGNTCGGTCTCGCATATCAAAGCAGACCTGCTTCACACGGTCAGCCCCTTCAGAGGAACCAGTGCCTTGCACGTGGACAGTGTCCTGGCCTTTCTTCTTGGCCTCTTTTCCGTTTTGCTTTTCCTTGCCTTGATCCCGGTGCGGCGCATTGATGAACGTGCTGTTGTTCAGCGCCCGCTGTCCGGCATTTGTCTCTTCGAATTCTTTGACTACCTCATGAGCCTCCTCCCAGGTCTGGCCATTTCTGAAGGTAGTTCCTCCCTTCCCGTCCGGCCGGAAACGCTTGTCTCGGCGGACTTCCTTCGACAGTGCAGGGCCGATTTTCCTCAAGTATTGGATGAGACCTTCCTTCGGACCTAGGCCCAACCCAATACCTTCTCGGTCTGCCAGGTGAGACACCCACCGAACTTCCCGGGAATGCGGAGAGCCTGCCTTTCTCCAGCGCGTCTCCCTCTTCCAACACCCTGATCTGCTTTTCTTCTGCCGTCTCAGCAAACAACAGGTGCTTTAATGCTTTGATCTGTTCGTATACCACACCCGGATCCTTTTGGACTTGTCCTGTTCCGAGGTGCTTTCGGTACACTAACTCATAGGTCTTCAACCTGTGCTGCTTGAGACAAGATTTCAGAGTAGTGAGCTTTTCGATGTCCGTCATGCCATCCCCATCGTTCGCCAACCCGATGGAAGCCTCAAACGTGTCGTAGAACTCCTGCACTGAACGATAGTCACTACACTCGTCGTCCAGCATTGGCCATGAGATCTTTGGGCTCACTTGGATGGTTGACCTTTTTCCTTTCTTATTCAAGGCCTCAGTCATCACCTTGGTCTGCTTAACCAGAGCCTCCGCGAACATCGACACATCGAAAGGACGGCTCGCCTCAGAACGCACGTCCCCTTCCAGTTCCGAAAGCCTTTTCTTTAACATCTCAATTTCACCTCCAGGCATTCCTGCCTGGAAATCCCTCCTAGGCTCTCTGGACCTGTCTTGTCTGCGACCATCGTCCGCAGACCTGTCTCGTCCGCGACCATCGTCCCAGGACGGCGATCTCTTTGACCTTGGTGACTACGCGGAGTGTCCTGTCGTGCTCCACGACTCTGTGCAGACTTGTCCGGCGTCCCCTCTGTCGACGAGAAAAGCTTCTGAGCAGACTTACTCAGTCGGCCCCCTCGCTCCTGGATCATCGCGAGCAGAATGCTCACACGCATCTCGTGCTCTGCTTCTTGTCCTTTGGAGCTTCATCCAAAACAAGATCCTGAAAAGATTCCTTCAGGAAAGCCAACTGCTCTCCAACGTTTTGCCCTTGGATCTTGTCCTCATACAGGGCGCGGATGATCCGCCGCTCCACTTTCTCCTCGTCCACTTCCTCTCCGAACAGCTGCAAGGCATCGGACACTCGCCTGAGCCTCTTAGCGAACTTGTCACTGCTTTCAGTACCTGGTTCAAACTCTTTGTTGAAGGCTTGCTGGAGACGCTCCAATGACGGGTCTTGGAACAAGGACTCGCCGCCCACAGTCGAGGACGCAGCAGAGCCCATCCTCCCTGCGTTCCTGACCAGGCGGGGCTCGGCGCTTGTCGCCGCTCGAGCTCCCCTCGGGGTCTCTTCGGCTTCTTCTTCCTATGCGCCGTCTCCTTCTTCCGAAGACTCAGCTTCAGCTCCGGTCTTGGCCAATTGGTCCTTCCAATCAGCGCCGTACAGTGCTTCCATCACTGACAGGTCGGCTTCCTGAGCTGTCGTGGTTGTCTCCTCCTCATCGCCATGCCGCCGCTTACTCGGCCGTTGGCCTTCTCTGGCGCGCCACGCGTTCCAGTCTTGGTACGTTAGCAACCCAGGGCGTGGAACGATCCCTCCTTCTATCGCTTCCAACAGGGTCCCTTCGTACATGCGCACTTCCCGTGCCATGGTGGCGGTGAGCTAGCAGCCTCGACCGCTTTCAACTGGGCAAGTGAATTCCCAGAACAGCCCCCAACTGCGAACCACCAAAAGGGCCCCACAAGTTCCTCTGCACTCGAGCTCCTTTTGTCGCGTCGGTCGGGCGCTAGCTGCTTGNCTGCTTGTCGCCAGTTTTACCTAGCTTTGCCAGGTCAGCAACTTGAGCCAAAAACCATCGAGCACTGAACTCGGACGGCGGCTCTCCTAGCAACCCTAAGGCGAGAAAAAGGGGGAACACCTAGGCACATCAAGGGCAACAGCTTCACAGAGTGTACCAGTATACCACTAGTTTGCCACCAGTATACCACCAGTATACCACCAGTTTACCACCGGTATGCCACCAGTATACCCTCAGTATACCTCAGTATACCACCAGTATACCACCAGTATACCACCAGTATACCACCAGTATACCACCAGTATACCACCAGTATACCATGGTATACGGTTAGTATACCATGGTATACGGGCAGTATACCATGGTATACGGTATTATAGTGTAGTGTATCGTAGTATCCCCAAGTAAACCCCAGTTTCCCCTAGTATATCTCAATATATCCCACCTATATACCACAGAGGCCTTTACAGCAATTCAATAAGATTGGATTGGATTGGAATTAGATGAGATTGGATTGGATTGGATTGGATTGAAATTACATTAGATAAGGTTAGATTAGATTAGGTTAGATTGGATTGGATTGGCTTGGATTGGATTAGATTCGATTGGATTAGATCAGATTAGATTAGATAGATTGGATTTGAATTGGATAGGATTGGATTGGATTAGATTTGATTTGTCTAGATTAGATAGATTGGATTGGATTGGATTGGATTGGATTGGATATGATTGGATTGGATTGGACTGGATTGGATTGGATTTGTTTGGGTTTGATTGGATTGGATTGGATTATATAGATGAGATATATCTGTATTGGATTGGATTGGATTGAATTGGATTAGAGTAGATTAGCTACATATATCAATGAAAAGTAATCCAGGTTTCCACGAATGCTGCTTTTTCAAAGGAAGATTGTGTTGCCACAAAGGACAATGCTCTGTTGTAAGGAGCGAAAAAACATTCTGAAAGAATCTCACATTTCAAAACATATTGCACTTTTGAAAGGGATGCTCTATGTCAAAAATACTGCATATTGTGCAGCAATATTGGCTTTTCTAAAAGGGATACTGCTCCTTTGAAAGGAAGGTTAGACATGTGGAAATAACAAGATTTCCTTTGAAAGGGGCCCCCAAGGTGAAAGAGGTCCTGGCCAAGATTGTTCCTTATGCGCGCGAAGCCGCCAAGATTAATTTCGACCGAGTTTTTCATACAAAGGCAAAGACTCGGTCGAAATTAATCTTGGAGGCTTCTAGGCCAGGACCCTTTTCACCTTGAGGACCCCTTTCAAAGGAAATCTTGTTAAATGCACACTGTACTCCTCCAAAGGGCATGGTGTATCTTTTAAAGGAGCACTTGATATTTCATAGGGATATGGTTCTGCAAAAACAGACTGCGTTGCTCCAAAGGAAGATTGCACTTATGAAGAAGAGTATGCTGCATTTCTGTTTTGAATACTGCATGCATTTGTTGGCAGGTATGGGTATGTTGATGTATATTGTAATTACGTTGAAGACATCTAGGATATCCTGCAAAAATTGAGTTTTGTCAAAGGGACACTGCAGCATTTAGCCAAGGTAAAGTGAACACCTGGACACTCCTTCACGCAATACATCCTCTATAGTGGACATGAACACATCTTCATTCACAGTTTGGGTTTTAACACGCGATTAATTATAGTGTTTGACATGCTCATAACGGCTGTTCAAACAAAAAGCAGCTTTTAGCGGTTTGAAAACCGCTCCATTCAGCATTTTTTAAAGCGGTTGAAACCCCTTCAAACAGCAAACGCTGAAAATCATCAAAAAGATCAAAATTTGAACAATTTTAAAGAAACTTTTTTTATAGCAAAAAAAGTTACGAAACGTTAGCTAAGAAGTTATGACTTAGTAACTAGTTATCACTATAGGGTTATTATCACTTACTAACTCTATAGGGGTACCATAGTGGAGGAAACTTGCAGTGGCACACGGTGCGAGCATCCTTGATCAAGAAGTTGACAGAAAAGAAGGTGACAAGCAACGCCCGTACAGTGGACATCGAGGAGTTGCCGCTGAGTGTGCTTCTGCAGCGTGGGTGGACGGAGGGCACTGTTCGCCGCTTCCCGTCCTTCGCTTCAGAGGAGTACGGGTGTGAGTTGTTCAAAGTGCCTATCTGGAAGCAAACTTGGCAAGAAATCTTCGAGACTGTCGAGGAACAGATTTTGGAGCGCGAGCGCCAAGCAAGCAAGTAGCAAGGCGCCCAAGCGGCAGAGTTGGATGTGCCCGCGGAAGGCCCAAGTGGCAACGCCTCCGACAAGAAGGAGGAACGACAGCAGGCAAATGCTAAAAGAAGAAAGTGGCTTCCAACCTGAAGATTGCCACGGTTGCGGCCAAGAGCCTGGGATCCTTGATGTCCATGGAGACGTCTTTGACAAAGATCATCTAAGGGTGAGACCGTGGACGAAGCGAATGCTGCTGCATTGAATGTTTGCAAGGACAGCTTGGCCAAGGTCAAGGAGTGGGGCGACGCTGCCCGGAAGGCCATGAACCTGTCTGAGGTCTGAGGAAAATAAGGAGAAAACTCCGTCTGAGGCTGTGGAGCTCACAGGATCTTAACTTAAGGTTCTCCTCCGACAGAGTCAGGAAGGCGTGAAAGCTCTTCGGACAAGCTTTCCCAAGGCCAAGGCGAAGAGCGCAGCTGCCCCAAAGGATGGCGAGCCCAAGAGGCGAAAGGGAAAGCAACCAGCCTAAGGGGCGGTGAAATAAGATGAGCCGAGCTATAGGCGGGTGACATGATAAGGCCAAGTGCCTAGGGGATGTTTGCGTTCGTCCTATGGGGGAACGGCATAGGAATTGCGCACGTAGACGGATTTTGCGGTAGGTCAGTCACAGACAGAGAGACGATCGACAAGGAGCAGTTCGCATGTCCTCTTGCAGAAATCTCCCCACAACTTGTCGTTTGACCTGATCAAGTTGTCAAGATGGACCTGGTAGAAGTCGAACACAGCCTCAATGAGCCACTCCATGGTTCTCACTCCACAAAGTAGGATCTATCATACCTCTATCGGCATATCCTATTGGCTCAGTAAAAGTCCTCAACCAATCACCTTGGATACCTCTGATACCGGTGAGGAAATTCTGGACATCTCCAAACCTTTTCTGCCTCATCAAGAATGATCTGTATCTTCCAAGTTCCCAAGATCTCACAAAGATGAAGCAAAGGTGTCCAGTCCAAGGAAGGCACTCCCACTCGGGTCTTCCAATACCCTGTCTTCGAAGAGTGATCCTTTGATTGGTCAATATATAGGCCACGCCATTCTCTGAGAATGATAGTTTTCTCTCCTACTTTGGATCTTTCTGCAACTCCATCTTGGTCCTTGACACAAAAGATGTTGGAGTCATACAAAACCCAAGGGTTGCACTGAGAAAAGGATGTGGTAGCAGCATAGAGGATAGGATCATCACCTTGGTAAATTTCCTCACTCCATTGTCTTGCTGCATCAACCATCTCTTGATCTTCATCATAGTCGACCCAAATTGAAGCTACCCCTGCCTCTGCAAGGCCTGCTTCTTCGGCTGCTGGTGCTGGTTCATCAGCATGTGCTGGAGGTTCTTCAGCTGGTGCTGTGCTAGCTGAAGGTTCCTCTGCCTCTGCAGAGCCTCCTTCTTCTGCTCTGAGTCCATGGAGTGATTGAGACATTGGATCAAAATTCTCCTTTGCTGGAAGTTCCATTCCAAACACCAAATTCCCATAGTTTCTTGGAACGGGTTCTCCCATGAACTCCCATGCTGTGGTTCTGACATTTGTTGGAATGTCTCCACCTGGAATGAAGCCGGCACCTTTCTCTCTAGCAACCTGTTCCCAAGTTGTAGAAGTTGTCCATGTTCCACCTGTCACAGAAGACGGCAATTGATGACCTCGTCCACGTTGAAGAACGTTGAGTGCTATCGTTGGCATCTGGTCAAACCGTTTCAGATACCTTGGTGGCACATCATCAAAGATCAAAACAACTCCATTGGATGTCAAGAACAGTTGCATAGCTTCAAAGATGGATGGATGAAGAACAAAATATGCAGACTTTCCATAGTACCTGGAAACTTTTGTCCCACGTCCTTTCTTGATGTACCCTTCAGAGCCATCATTGTCATACATAAAATGAACTGCATCTCTTCCTCCTTTTCCTTTTCCCTTTTCTTTTCCTTTGGGTTTCTTGAGTAAACCATCTTTTTCAATAGACCATGCATTCTGGGAATCTGTGCAGTGGAAGATCCAACCAAGGCACATGGCCTCATGTGGAGTAAGTGGATGATGTACTGTGTATGGATCAACTGATTCATTTGAATGCCTTTGAGTGGCTGCTATCCTTATCTCCCAAGGATCTTGGGGAGGAACTGCATATGGTTTCCAGGTCTTGTGCAATGTCACATAAACCTTAAACCTGCCTTTGTTGTTCCCGATGATAAAAGCAGCAAACTCTCTTCCGTTCATAGCGTGGGTGTTTGAGCGTGGAGACAAAACACCAAGCTTCTGAAAGAGCTCTACAATGTTCATGGCACCATGTGAATCAAATGCAGGACCTTTTCCACGGCGCAACACACCAATCATAGTCTTGGACACTGGTGTAAAGAACTGATCACGATAATCCTGTTGTCCAGTGATATGATGTGCTTTCTGGTTGGGCCATCGTTCTTCCTCTTGAGTCACATAGCCTAAAAGATATCTAATGAAATCTGCCTGCCAGTGAACATATTCATTGAACTCACGTCTTGGTGCTGCCCAATGCATACACCACGCAATCACATCTTGAAATGTTTCCTCAGCCTCTGCTGAGCTTACATCTGTTGGTTTGTAGACAGTCACAAATGGTTTTCTGTCACGCAACTTCCTCAGATTCACCTGAGCTTGATGCCAATCCATGTTGAAACGATGTCTAAAACTGAAGTTGAAATGGTTCTCTTCAATCATGGATGCTGGATTTCTGTTGTTGGGAACTGCTTGGAACTGTCGAAAAGTTGATACCTGCTCCATAGGAGCTGTACCTGCAGACCCAGAAGATCTAGAAGATCTATCCCACCGAGATGCGCCAGCCATGGTCGCAAACGAAAAGTACAAGCTGCTGCTCGCTTTTCCTTCTTGAGCCGCAGGCACAAATTCAAAAAGAAATAGCCATTCCTCTCTCAGGGGGGTGCCTAACAAAAATACATCATGTCTGAAATCAACATGACTGCAAATTGTTGGCAACCATGACCTGAGATAAGCCTTGCGTTCAATCAAAGATCTGAATGGTGGATGTGAATCAACTTCCTTGAGCGTTCCCTGTCTCACAGCATCAATCAGATTCTGAGGATTAGCAGACTTCTTGGTCAAACAATCAGCTAAACACCATTAAGTTCTGATGTGGGATAAATCAGCAATGGACCCTGAACAAGCTTCCTTCCTCAACATCTGAATCATGTGAATGGTTTCTTGTTGTTCAGGAACATGAGTGGTGCTAGCAGTAGTGACTAAGTTGTTGGCATCAGTCCTCATGTGAATCNATCATGTGAATGGTTTCTTGTTGTTCAGGAACATGAGTGGTGCTAGCAGTAGTGACTAAGTTGTTGGCATCAGTCCTCATGTGAATCTCACTTGAAAGTTCAGTGATGTCCTTGATAAGTCCTCTCAACATTTGACAAGTACCATAACACTTCATCAAGGCATAAAGTTCAGCAACGGTGGTACTCAAAGTCGTTCTTTTGATCTTGGTGGACTCAAAGAAAATCAAAGAACCTCTAGTGTTTTTACTCTTCTCTTTCCTTGGTTCAGCCATGAAGATAACCATAGCACGTTGTCATGATTTGTCACTGTTGTTTCTGAAAGCTGCATCTGGCATAGCAACTACTCGAGGATCACCTTGAAGTGGCCAGAACATAAGTTCCATTGGATCACCTACGATTTGTCTACACAGTTTGTTCAAGTTCTTACAATCACCTATAGTGGGTGCAGCAGCTGCAAAAGCACAACGTGAAAACTGATAGCATGCCTGAAACTGTGTTCTAGATTGAAGCCAGTTGATGCTACCTAGAAGTGACCTGTATGCTGTGTGTAAATCCTTGTTACATTTGTCTTCATCCTTCAAACCTTTAGGAATGACAACCTCAGTGAGTTCACCTACACACAATGATTGTTCAACCACAATGTGTGACTTCCTCTTGGTCTTCTCATCAATGACCCACTTGACACGTTGACCAGTGAACATGAGATCATTTATGTCTTCATGACCAATCTTGAATNAGTCATCAACATGAAGACAACACATGCCAATTGGTTTTCGACCCTTGGCATTACTGCCATTCACTGGGTCCATGAAGTGTTCCAACAACTCTTCAACAATTTCAGGTGTCAATTGAGGTGTCGTGGCAAGGTATGATCTTGCAGAAGGTAAGAAGACTGAAACAAGCACTTCAGCTTCTTCTTCCAAACTTGCTTGAAGGTTTTCCTTGTTCATATCATGATTCATCTCAAGCAACCACCAGACTCCTTTCCTCTTCACAATAGAAGTTCTCAAGTGGAACTTCTTTCTATCATGATATGGATCTGGAGTTCTGAGTGCTCTTGCTCGATAGGCAACTTGTGCATGTCCATTCTCAAATGGATACCAACCAGGTTTGTGTTCAACAGACTCCAAGAACTTCAAAAGGTTCTCATCAACAACTGGTGTCCATGCACAGTCCTCAACCTTCTTCTCCTTATACTCCTTCCTGTGTTTCCAAGTTTGGGGTTGTTGATAACAAGCTGAAAACAATCTTTCTTCAACCAAAAGAGACTTATGANTGTTTCCAAGTTTGGGGTTGTTGATAACAAGCTGAAAACAATCTTTCTTCAACCAAAAGAGACTTATGAATTTCCTCAGCAATGTCGGAGGATTCATCCCGCACTTCCTCGCCTTCAGGCGAGCCTGCGCCATAGAATGTGGTAGGTGCAGGTTCTGTTGCCTCAGAGTCCGAAAAATGTGTTTGTTTCGGCTCTTTGAAAGCACCTTCATAACACACATACGTGCATCTGTCTGCTCTTGTTGGTTGAATGCCAAGTGAAATCAGAAATTTGTCAAGTCGGTTCCACCACCTCCGTGGTGCATCCGCAAGTCCGTAAACTGAACGAGTGCATAAACCAACCAAGTAAGGGGGCAACCCGATGTCAGTAGGCAACTGAACATGGATAATGCGGCGGTCTAAGTCGTAAGTTTCCCCCTGAAGGAAGGAATTTTTTAAGTCCAGATGGAGTAAATCCCACCACATAGAAGCGGCATGCTGAGAGGCCACACGGAAACCGTACCTGGTAGCAGTGGGACTATCTGTCTGGAGGTCATACTTTTGAGCATCTTGAAATCCCCTACAGACCCATCTAGCCTTGAACTTCTTAAACTGTCCGTCCTTATCAACCTTGATGGTCAACACCCATCTCCCGGTGACATAGTTATCAATCTTATGACGTCTCTTGTCCCGGAATGTCATAGCAGTAAAATCCAGANCTCCTTAGCATACTTTCTCAAGACCTCTTGTGTGATCACAGATTCAGCCTTTGGCTGCTTCTTTCCATTCTTAGCCAGATACTGTTCAAACTGATTGAAGCCAGGAACATCATAAGAACCAAATTCAGGAGCAGCATTGAGTTTGGGTCCTAAGGGAACAAAAACAGTACCATCAAAGTCAATAAAGTGAGAATGATCTGACTGATATGGTTCAGTGTCAACATCTTCATCTTGAAGTTGAGCAATTTCTTCTTCGGTCAGAACTGGAGTATCATCAGTGTTGTATGGTTCTGTTTCATCATCATCGTTTTGTGAAGAAATCAATTCTTCTGTTCCCTGTGAGTTTTGCTGTGGCTCTTGCTGCGCATACTCACCTGGCACGAAGGATGTCGGAGTCGTCGTCGGCAATNCAATTCTTCTGTTCCCTGTGAGTTTTGCTGTGGCTCTTGCTGCGCATACTCACCTGGCACGAAGGATGTCGGAGTCGTCGTCGGCAATGGAATGGAAGGATCATTGGAACTAGAGGCTTGAGGGTCATGTGATGGTTCTTCACCTTCTTCAGAAAAATCATCTTTAGGAACGGGAACTGAGATAGGCTGAACATGACCAGGTAATTGAACCTTAGGTCTCTTGATGATAACCTTGGCCTTAGCCTTTGGTAATGCATCGCTTGAATCAACAGCAAACTCTCTTTGTTTCCTTTGAACTCTGATTGGTTCTGAAGTAGGATCAGGTCCTGGTGAAGGATCATCATCGTCAGGAACAATAATTTCCTCAATTGGAACATCAGGATCTGAGAATGGTTGTCCTGGGGACCATGAATCAGATGTTTCCCCCGAGTCCTGAATGATTCCTGGCATGTCCATGTCATCTTCAGGCGGTGGTCCATGATCATCTGGAATGATGTATTCTTCATTAGGATCATCATCATCAGGATCTTGTCCTGTTGGATAGTCAGGTTGATTGTCATCATCCAGTGGATCATCTTCAGGCATGTTCTGATCTGGTTCATCAGGTGGACCAGCACCATGTGTGTCAGGATGCATGGGATCGTCACCATCTGGTGGTGTGAAAGTCGTTGGAGGATCTTCAACTCTCCTTTTTATTGCACCAGTGGTTTCTTGTGAAAAGACGATCATGCTCCAATCATGAATGTTGAAATGTTTGTGATGTGGATACAACTGTGACACAAACATGAAGTAAACATGATCATAATCACCAGGCTTCCAAAGGATCAAGACAGCATCTTCAGGATGTTGAAACAAAGGATTGACACGTCCATAAGTTCCTCTGAAAACACTGCAAGACTCAAAGTACATTTGAGGTAGTGTCTTTTGTCTCACATTCTGAAGTCCAGGAATCAGTTCAATGATTCTCTGATCTGTTGATTCTCTGACACTTGCCTCTGTACTTCTTGGTAATTGATCAATCTTTCTCAAAGTTTGCACAAGTAGAGGAGTAGTGAACTTCTGTGGCAAGATATGTTTCAATGGAACAGGAAGTGTTGTGACAACATGTTGCATGTCTTGAAGCAAGCATGAACATTCAGCACCACGATCCAGAAACATGGAGGCACCACACAATGTACCATCATCATAATGATCAAGCAAGTCTTCAACAAGAAAGTTCTGTCTCATGTCATGATATGGCACAAGTTGTGTGAAGAATGCCACAAGTGAACAGAGTCTTGAAGGTAAGACTTTCCATTGTGGATCATTCCAAAGTTTCCCATCACTCTTGATGGCATACGATGGTTCATGCCAATCAAAGTCTTCATCATGATTGTAATACATGTACAAGTCTCTGATCACAGTGTTACACCGACAATAGTTCTGCATGTCAAGACGCAAACAACCAATCACATACTTGATTCTATCACCCTGAAGTTTCTTCTGCCTCAGGAACTTGGAGAATCCTGAGTCAGGTGGTGCTATCACAATGAAACCTTTTCCTCGATCAGTTTGCCATTTCATCACTTCAAAACAAAACTTGTAGATCGAGTACTTCCTTGAGTTTGGTGAAGGATTGTGATAAGCACATATTCAGGATCAAGCTTCTCAAGTTGTTTCCACACTTCAATTTGTTTGGGCTTACTGTTGAAACTGAATCCATGTTTATGATCAATTGGTTCACCAATCTTCATGATCATACGTGACATGTGCCAACTCAAACCTGTGTTGCTACTGAACAATTCTACTGCATCACACTTGCCAGTTTGACAAAACCAGTGCTCTTGTTCACCAAGATATGCCTCAGCATATCCAACATCTGGTTCATACTGTTCTTCATCTTCCAAAGCCAGTGGAGCAGGATCTGGATTGTCAAGTCCAGGAATTGAAACATCATGCCATTCATCATGATCTCTTCTAACCTTTGATTGGTTGACACGTATCACAGCATCATCGACATGAATGTTCACCATAGCACCTTCTTGTGAAATGACAGTGCCTCTAATCCATCTTTCCTTTGTGAAAGCCTTGGAAGCAATTGAACTTGCATTAGGAGGTTGCATCCAAACAAAAACCTTTTCACCTGGTTTGTAAGGACCATCTGAAGGCATAGTCCTCTTAGCCTTGTCATGCCTGAGATCTTGTGCTTGCCTGGCTTCAAGATGTGCCTTCAGTGCTAACCTCTGTAACTCAAGTTGAGTTCTGTCCTCAGCCAACATGTCAGCACTAAGTTGTGCAGGATCTGATGTTTCGATGTCAAGAAGGTCTGGAGGTCGCCTTCCAGTGGCAATTTCCAATGGTGAATAACCACTGATAGTGAGTTGAGTATTCCTAGCCCAAACAGTCTTCTTAACAGCTTCTCTAACGGTCACATTTTTGAATCGTTCATCTTCCAAACTCTTGGACATATGTAACCATTGTCGTTTGAAAAGTCGAACAGCTGATTCAGCCCTGTTTGGCCAAGGAGTTCTTGATCCACATGGACATTCCTTGATACCATGAGTTCTGTAGTAAGTCAGAAAGTCTTCTTGAAAGAAAGCTTCATCTCCTACAATGGCTTTAGGCATACAATGATTCTCATCACTCCACAACCTTAGAGCCTGAATAGTCTCTTTGTTGTTCATTGAGTTTTGTGCCGTAGCCCAAAGTAAGTTTGATGCACCATCAAGAACAAGTAACACGATATACTTGTTCTTCCTCAATTCAATCTCGGCATGGTCAACAAAGATGACATCTCCAAAGTTGGAAGATCTGATGCCTGAAACCCTGGCTCGAGGCGGTGGTGCAACTGAAGTGTTACACACACGACACTTGTTCACAACATTCTCATATTTCTCATAAACAGAATCAGGAAGACCTAACATCGAGGTCCTTCTTCTGAATTGAGTTGGTGACATATGATAATGTCTTCTGAATCTTGCTTACTACGTTCAGGTGCAGAAACTGGACGTTCCACAGGTTCAACATCAGGTTCAATCCCCATTTCCTTGGCAATCCTATCAAGTTCATCAGGTTCATTAGGAATGGGATAAGAAGCAACAACTTTCTTCTTAGATGCTGAACCTCCAACAGGAACAATCACAACTGGTTTCTGCTTTCCTACATGTCTCTTAGCTGCAGGTGGACCAACCTCAAATTCAACCTTTTTGAACCGAGGTTTCGACGATTGGCTTACCTCCTTCTCTAAGGAGCCTGGCTCTTTCTGTACACCGGATGGAGCTGAAGGAGAGGATTGTTGTGGTTGAAACAAGTCATCTATACTTCCTCTCACTCTACCTACACTACGATCAAGATCAGTCCTCACGACATCATCAGGGATCACGTAGTCCTCCTTGATCTTGTAGATCGTCTTGCCCTTCCAGAATTCTTCAGTCTGATCTGGAAAGTTCTTCTTTCCATCCTTCCAGTTGTCCTTGTAGAGCTTCTTCTTGCCATCCTTGAATTCCATGTGAGTTTCTCTTTCATCGAGAAGTTGCTCTTTTGGAATTGGTGGTGGCTGAGATCTTGTCATACCATGCAAGTCATTCCTTCTGTCCTTGTGATGTCTGATGAGTTCTCTACGTAGAGGATCAACTTGCCAATAGTCTCCAGCTGGGAAAGCTTCTCCTTGTTGTTCATCTTGTTGAACAACAATCTGACTGTATTCAAAGTGATCATGCTTGGAGAAGAAACTCTTCACTTGAGGTGTTTTGAAATGCATTTGACTCATATACCATGCAACATCTTGCAAATCAAGAATGAGATGTGTGCTGATGGCTGTTCTCAATGCCATTCATCTCATTCCAATGCGTGCACAGGACAATTACTCCTTGTCTGGAGTCAACTCGAATTGGAATCCAAGATTTCTCATCTGTGGAAGTGACATCAACAAGGGGACATCACCTTCTTCGACAATGTCGAACTCTGTGAACTGAGTGTTCCATCCATGGTCGTACATGTAGATCACAAGTTTCTCAGTACACTTGGATTGTTGTGAATTCGCAAAGAAAAATCTTGAACTTGTTGGTTGAATTTCATACCAGAGTCCACAATTGCGATGTGAGTCAACGTAATGGCAAAATGCTTCAACTGCTCTTCTAGAGCCCATAGCTCTTGTGCATCCAAGGTCAAGGATACAAACAGTTGGTGGTGCATTGTTCTCATTGTGAAAGGCAATACCATTCTCACATGCCACAGTTGGTTCTGCATAGAAAGATGCACTGCTGAACTCAAATGATTCCTGTGGCTCTCCAAAGCATTCATCTTGAGATGTTAATGGTTTCTCTGACTCTTCGGAGTGTCCATAAGTAAAGAATGATGCACCTTCTTGTAAACCAACTGGTTTTGGTTTAGGCTCTGGCTTCGACAATGTCGAACTGCGTGATGGACGTGATGACGATGGAGCTTCACCAACATGAACTGGGTGAAGTGCTGCTTCTTCACGATTGCGTTGAGCAGTGGCATCACGTAGATTCTGTCCTCCACGTCGTGTACGTCTTTTCCTGTGCTCTTCTGGTTCTTGATAAGAAGCTGCAAGAGATTCGACTCTAACAGGTTCTGTCTCAGCTGTCACAAGAAAACCATGTGATGCTGAACTTGGTGCTGATGAAGAGAAATGAGCTTGTTGCTGTTGTTGAATTGGAGGATTCGATGAAGTCTGAGGTTGCACATAGTTGGATTTGCCTTTTCCATCTCCTGGCTTTCCTTTTCCTTCATCGTCCTTTCCTTTCTTGCCTTTCTTGCCTTTTCCTTTTCCTTTTCTCTGGAAGTATCCATACTCATCCTTGTAGTACAGATCTTCATTGGCCCAATAGCCATCGTTCCATGTCTGGTCATCGGCCCAATAGCCTTCATTTGTCTCATACCATTCCTCTCCTTCTTGCCATTCTTCTTCATACTCTTCTTCACCCACCATGTGGGCTCTTCCTTTTCTTTTCTTTCCTTTACCTTTTCCTTTCCTTCTGGACCTGAAAAATCTTCGTCCTCCTCTGCCTTTTCCTCTACCTTTCTTACCTTTGCCTTTTCTCATTCCTCTCCTGGTGGATCTGCCTTGGAACCTTCTCTGATACCATGTGAAGTCAGCGTCATCATAAACCCAGAAGACATCTTCTAAAGCATCCAGGAATCCTTCTGCGCCATCTTCATCATCTTCGGCCCAACAGCCGTCATGTCCTCACAGATCTCCTTCTTCCAGGACGAGGAAAGATCTTCTCTGCCCACTAGCAGATGGTTGAATCATTGGATTATCGACTGCGGTCTTGGTAGTACAGAACATTTCTAAGAAAAGATCTCTGAGTTCTTGTACATTGTATTGTTCTAATGTTCTTCCACGATGTGTCATGATACTTGTGAGAGTGTTTCTCTGATCTTGTGTCAAATCTGCCAGACTTACAAAAATCAATGCTGACAAGTTTNTCCACGATGTGTCATGATACTTGTGAGAGTGTTTCTCTGATCTTGTGTCAAATCTGCCAGACTTACAAAAATCAATGCTGACAAGTTTGGACTCAATGGGCATTGTCTTCTTTGAACTTCCTTGCGTTCATTGATCAGTTGATTGAATGCTTGCAATGCCATCTCATCTGTCCATGGAATGACAATGTGTGGATCTCCACCTGGAATAGCTTGAGCAACACCGACTTGTTCTTGTTGTGCTGCTTCATGAGCTGTTCTGCGTTGTGCTACATAAGCAATTGCTTCTGGATGTGTGATATCCATGTCTGGTAATAGATCCATCCAAGACTCAATAAGTCTATTTCCGGTGATTTGGAATCTTGTCTGTGCACCTTTGATGAAATGTGGACGAAGTGTTCTCTTGAAGTAATTCACACCTTCATTTGCATCTCTCAATCTATCCCTGTCCAGTAAACGTTTGTTTCCTGCTGCATCACCTTCCAGTCTGTTCCTCAAAGCAGGACCACGTTTCTCGGGCTCTAACTCCGTAATGTCACACCAATCATCAATTGCATCTTCGAAAGNAGCAACCTTTGTAGTCATCTGCTGTGTCATGTGAACTGGAATTTGTGCAGGGGATGATCTTCTCATTGCATAGGATTCATAGGTGTCTTCGACAATGTCGAAATCATCATCAAAGTAATAGCCATGGCTTGTCATTGGGCTCTACCTTTGTACACTGGAGCAATGCTCCGCTACCACTTGAAGAGGGGCAGTAGCGTCCTATTCAAGACCTATAGGATCAGCTAAAGCGTCTTCGAGGCTAACAGCACTCTTTTTAGACTCACAGGCTTATGCCAAGTCAATAGTGCGCCAAGCCTACTGTTGTACTCTATCGTCTCTCTTGAGCCTTGACACAACGTATATAAAGGTGCTCTGGACTCATGCTATGTATGCCTTAGGCATAGGGTCAAAACAAAAACAGAGGTGGGGGACCCAACCCATTCGGGGGGGGGGGTCTGGTGGCCTGGGGACGGGATCATATATGCCACATTTCTGGGTTCAACATTGAGGGCATTTACAAAATATACAGTCGCACCCCTTCCCCATTTAATAAAATAGAGCAATCAAAACTCTAACAGGCCTTGCAAAGGACCGCTCAGGGTGTCCACCTTGAAGCCACCGGTTCATTTCCCTTGCCAAGGGACAGTTCTCTGGCATCTCTGCAACCATCAGCTGCTGATGTAGCCTAGGATGAAGTGTGGCAAGGATTTAGTCCAAGGATTGATTTGTTGCTTATCAACCCCATGTTGCACATGTTTCTTCATAGAAAGACTTATCCATTTCATTTTGCCATTTCACGTTTGACATCGTTTTGGGCCAAGCGGCCCCATCACAAATCTTTCGAAGTATCCTCTTTGAAGAAGCCGATGCTAATTGCAGGAAGCCTCACAATCAAGATCGGATCCCCCAACCGAATATACAAAAGTATTTGCATGAAGAGATTTCTATTGGTAAATATCGATAAAATGCATGTGTATTTTTACATATACGTTTACATATATACTGTCATAAATGATTATATTGATATGTGCAGATATGAACGGTCGATGGGATTTGTTTTTCAATTTTCTTGGTTGGGTGGAATACCCTGAGCTTGACTTCCGAGGCACTCTTGAACTCATCCTTCTGAGGGCGCCGATGTTGAGGAGATCGGGATCTGGACCTGCGTGGGAGTCTAACGCATGTGCTACATGTTCGATGGGTTGAAGCCACCACTTGCCGTATGGAGAGGGGATGTCCAATGAAACCATTTGTCATATGAGATATATGCACATACCCAAAATCTTGAGGGTGAGTTCTGCAATTTTATTTCCATCGCATTGAATCGCTCGGATCTTTTCAGATGTATGGGATTAGGCTGCATGTTTTGCAGCTTGAAGTACCCCAGAGAAACCACAGTAGACCCAGCCCTCCCTGTGCACATAGTGGGAGTGTCTTTGAGTTGAATCTACAACTTCAAAATGTTTTCTTAAGGTTTTCATCCCTTGCAAATTGGGAAGGTTTAAGGGCCACTGTCAAACCCTAAAAGCCATGTTCGGAATCGAACAGCCATCAAAATGTAAATTGCGTGAAACAAGCCTATGCAGCGGTGGCTTCACCATTAGTGATTGCCAAAGGCTTCTCTCCCTCACCCGACTTAGCCTTGCTCTTTGGATTGGGTTTGTCAACAGCACGGATCAAAGCCTTAGCCAAGTCAACTCGATCCTTTGCCATCTGGGTGACCTCATTGACCTGCAGGGCAATCACTAAGACTGAGTGTGAAAAAGGGTGTTCGTCTTGACTATAGGAAAAACGGTAAATGTTTGTCACATGTTTGTACCCCAATGTTCCCCAGAAAAAATAACAACTGTTGCCTCTGCCACGATGGCAACGTAATGCTTATTTTTGTCCTTCTTGCTGCGGATCTTCTGCTGCGCACGCTTGCAACTTCACCGCACATGCTTTCAACTGCTGGATAAGGTCAGTGGACATTGAAATGGGTCGAAGCTTAAACGCGAAGTCCCTTAGATAGAAAGATGTTGATGGCATCCATAAACATCAGCGAAGAGGAATTTGACTATACATGTCTACAATCCATATTGAGCCATTTGACTATACTATAATGCAGTCTGGTGTCCGGCAGTTATTCGCATCCTTCAGGACCTTTTCCTGCAGCTTCACCGCCTTTTCCAAAGGAGTCTCCGGCACAACCTGTACCATGGAATGGGGTGGACTCATGAGTTGATTGGTTATGATGAAACATTTGGAACCAAGACTCGTGAAGTCTAAATCCATGGATAGACAAAATTGATGGGACCCCATGGGACTAAGTATGTGCTTCCTTTGCTTCTTTTTGATCACCTATGTTCTTTTTGCTCTGACCTTTGCCCCTCTTGGGTTTAGTTCCAGAAGCATCACCCTTCAGGCCAACAGAACCCAACATCTTCGCAACCCCCTCTGCGCCCAGCTTGTCGCCAAGAGCCAAGTGTTGCTTCCCATCCAAGCACCCGCCGGCCTAAGTAGATAGGGAACGATCCGGAAAGATGAGACCAGCATGAGGGATGGTTGGATGATACTAAGTAGATGGGGAATGATCCAGAAAGGTGAGACCAGGATGAGGGATGGTTGGGTGATACTAGTGACACTTGTGGTTACTCTTGGTGGACGACCAAGCTAAGCAAACAACCAATTAAACTGTGGGTAGTAGATACTATTGTGGTGAAGTATGCTGTCCCAATTTAGCTGAGTAACATCCACGAAAGCCTTCACGCCATCAGGATCCAAGGTTCCAGTCATTTCCAATGCTGTGATACGCTTGTATTCCTTGATGTCCTCAATGTTGAATTCGATGAGGACGAAGTAGAGGTACTCGTCTTTGCCTGGGAATTCTGGGTCCTCCATTGTCCTTGGGAGGAGCAAGGAAGCTACAGAAGTTTGGTGGTGGTTTCTTTGCAGGCAGGATCAAAAATGGCATCGGGACCAGATGGGTTGATGCTTCAATACCTTTCCTGGGGCCAACATATCTTGAACCGAGATTCAACCCCAACGCCTTCTTTCGTTTCATGATTTTCTCAGCTTTCTTGGTGCCATGGTGCTTGATGAGCCATTGGTCATGTCTAAACCCATATTTCACTGAACTCTTTTGGCTTTCCTCCAAGCGACTTTGGAAGATAGCCTCGACTTCAGCAAAGTCCTCTCCGTTGTCCATATAGTCGTTGAACAGTCGCAGCCTGGTGTCCTGTGACAAGTAGATTGGGATTGGGAAGTAAAGGATACGGTTTTCAAGGTGGTGGTAGGCACATAAATATATATATATATATGGGCAGTGTCATTGAAAAATATATATATATATATACACATTGATGTCTGATGTACCTTCCATAGTCCCTATAGTATATAGGTTTTCTTTTGTAATATTGAATGCCCAGATTTAAACCCAGGTTGTTATGACCAGTGACAGTATCAATGATCAAGGCAGTCCTGGTCTCTGCATGCTGCTGCAATCTTGGCAGGACACCGCTTCTTGTTTTTCACCCACCTGCCAAAGGTCTGCCACTCCTTCCTGTGGGTTGAGGAGTTCTTTTTCCCATCCTTTTCATCATCATCATCACGTTCACGCTTCTTTGTTTTCACCAAGTCTTTCTCAACCTCCTTCAACTTTGGCTCAGTCTCTTGGTCATCGGTCTTGGCCTTCTTGCTCTTCTTGTCTTTCATCTTCTTATCTTTCTTCTTCTTCTTCTTGTTGCTGCTCTCTGCCTTCAAGGCCTTCCTCTTGGACTTTTCCTTTTTCTTCTTTGCCGGTTCTGACTCTGAATCTGACTGGCTGCCTTCAGATTCCTCTTCCTCAGCCTCGCTAGACTCTTCTTCTTCTTCATCATTGTCTTCTGTCTTCTTGGCCTTCTCTGCCTCCTTCTCCTTCTCTTCCTTGGCCTTCTGTGCCTCCTTCTCCTTCTCTTCCTTGGCCTTCTGTGCCTCCTTCTCCTTCTCTTCCTTGGCCTTCTGGGCCTCCTTCTCCTTCTCTTCCTTGGCCTTCTGGGCCTCCTTCTCCTTCTCTTCCTTGGCCTTCTGTGCCTCCTTCTTCTTCTCTTCCTTTGTCTTCTCTGGCTCCTTGTGCTTCTCTAGAATCCCAACAGGCTTGTCTTCACTATCGCTTTCATCATCTTCGCTCTTATCATCATCATCATCATCATCATCATCATCATCATCATCATCATCATCATCTCCATCTCCTGCCTCAGTTGATGATTCATCTTCGCTTTTCTCCTCTGTGTCACTGGAGCTCTCACCAGACTCGTTGTCTTCTGCATCGATGCCTTGCCTTTCGTCTTCTGTCTCTGTTGAAGACCCGTTGCTGCCAGTGTCTTCACTGCTTTCTTCACTGTCTGAATCACCTTTCTTCTCGGCATCCTTGCAGCCTTTCTTGTTCTTACCAGCCTTCTCTTCTTTCTTTGCATCCTCTGCCTTTGTGTTTTCTTCTGTCTTGGCTTTCTTTTTCCTGCAGTCCTTATCCTTGGTCTTCTCTTCATCTGACTTACCTTCCTTACCTTTGGCTTCGGCTGTTTTGTCTGTCTTCTCATCGTTACTCCTTTGGGTTTCTTCTCATCATCTCTTTTCTTCTCCGTTGTCTTGCTTTTCTTGGTTTCATCCATACCTTCCTTTCGCTTCTTGTCTTTCACTTTGGTCTCCTGTTCCGAAGTGTGCATGCTGCATTTCCACTATAGCTGCATTTGTGGGATGGAAGCTGTGTTTGCTTTACAGTTGCTTCTAAGCTGCTCTCTAGTTAGCCCTGGTACTTTGTGGAAATGCCCTGGCTTTTCAAATTTGGACCACCACCTTTTCCTTGCCTCCATCTCTTCTATGTCCGAAGAGCTGGCTTCTTTCTCCTCGTTGCTCTTTGCCCTCTTCTTTTGTCCATCCTGCAGGCTTTGATGAACGGAATTGTATTGGGATATGTTTTGAAATGTGTGGGATGGGATTAAAGGTATAGGCCATACACCCACACACACATATATATATATATATATATATCAGGATATGTTTTGAGATGTGTGGGATGGAACTAAAGGTAGAGCCATACACAAATATGATAGGTGTTGGGTCCTTCTTCATGCTTTCAAGGATTTGATCTGCTTCGTCGACTGCCATTTCTGTGTTGGTCTTGTTTTCAGGTTCGATCTCGTGGACAGTGTCTGGTCCACAGGAAATCCCCCTCCTGACTGATTCCTTTGGAGCACTAGACTGGCTAGAGTTCGGTGTTGTCTTGGTTTTGGGTGGTGGTGTCACCAAAACTGCATTTTCTTTCTTGGGCTTTCTCTCTCGCTCTTTGGCTGCCTTGGCTGCCTTCTTCAACGATTTAGGATCTGGACTCCGGCCCCTTGGGGCTGACTTCCCACGGATTCGATGTTTGGGCACCGCCGAGTTGGCCATGGTTATGCCAACCTATAGCTCCTATATAGACTTGACCGCAGATGGCTGGGGTATAGAAATACATTCATGAAATAATCCTGGTAGTGTTAGTGATATCTTGACTTAAAGTGCTTCACTCTCAAGACAGCACAGACATATCTTTTACATGGTCGCTAGGTCCTGCCAACTGGTATCGATTAATTTCTTCAAAGCTGAATTTCTATTATATAGGCTTGAAAATGGAGCTCCGGGAATGGATCCTGGACGATGCAAATCCGGGACTGAGACCTCTAAGCATACCAAACCGAGAAACCGAGAAACCGGGAAACCAAGAATGTGAGAATGCGAGAACATTTTTGATCAATTTCGGGAAAAATGGGTGTGATTTTCCAACATTCCGAGCTGCTCCAAAATCCAAGAAATTCCCGGCTATTCTTGGGTGATTCTCGTTTTTTTTTCCGGATTCTCGGGTTTTGACTTTTCCATCAAAAAATGACAATTCTCCACATACTTTCAATTTTTGGGATCTAAATCACAAAGTTAGCTCCTCCAATTCTGATGGAAATCCCAATATTTTGCTATTCTGGGTCATGGTTTCCATTCCCGGGCTGCACAAGCCCCCGAATTAGTGGCAGCATTGCTATAGATCCATCTAGGATCGCAGGGCTTCCAAGACTTGCGGCAAGTCAGCAGAAGAAGCCCAGGAAAGATCCTGCACCGGGATTCCCAGACGATTGGTGATGATCGATGGGAAAATGGGGTTGTGGTGATTTCTCCAAAACTCAATGACTGGGATTAGAGCTGGATAACTGGTGGATATTCTGGGGATCTGATTTGGATTGGGATTAGAGCTGGACCACTGTGGATATTCTGGGGATCTGATTTGGATCGATTTGGATATAGGATATGTAAAATATATTGTATGTACATATATATATATATACACAAAGGACCATGTATACTATAGGATATATATATATATACCATGCTAAATATACATGTATCTATAAATACAAACATGTGCATTGGACATTTATATATATATATATATACATTACATCTTACATTATATATTTACATGTATATATATATATATATTTTTACACACACACATATATATATATACATATATATAGATAAATGTGTAGACATACTTTTTTACATATATGTATACACATGTATATATATAATGATACATATACATATACATATATTCCATACACATAAACTATTATATATGTATATGTGTGTGTGATGTGTGTTAATGCCCCATGATAGCCCCATGAAATGCACAGTCCTTCATACGCCGGATTGGCTTTTCCATCTTTGGAATTTTTTCCTGGGCCGGATACTGACCACCATGTCACATGCCAATGCTAATATGTTAAGCAAGGGTATACAGTGTGACCTGCATGCCTGATGCGAAGCCGATTGATGTCATATAACTGCCATACTGTTGAGAGGAAGCCATTGATTGCCTGTCAATGGCTGTTGGGAGCCGTTGTTGGGAAGCCAACTTGAACCGAGCATCAGTCGGTTTTTCACAGAATCCTGCACCTCTTTCGCATGAGCCTGAAAGGCCTGTGTCACAGCATGTCCGAAGAGCTTTGGGTAGTATTCGCTGGCCTTGAATGCCTGATCCATCGATATACTTGAGCCGCACTCACACAGCACAGAGAGCAAATGGGTTTGGTGGGTTGGGTTGGGTTGGGTTGGGTTTGTGGGATGACTCTAGATGGCAGTGATGTGGTGGTCCTTATACATACATATATACATATATATATATAACTATATTCTATACACTATACTCACCTGTTATATACATATATAGATATCTTTGTCTCAGAGTATATCTACGGGAGACCCATAGCACTAAACACCTATTCGGTTCCCAGGTGCTTCCGGCTCATCTCCGATGTCCATTCCACGCTGCTCGGCAGTGGCAAGTAGAGGGACTCATGCATTTATAGTTGGAGTAAAGCAAGGTCGGCTTTGGACCTGAATGCATGGGCCATGGCAATCCTCAAGGATATTGGAGGGTCCCGAAAACATCCTGTGTTGAAACCATCCTCAAGGATATTGGAAGGTCTTGAATACATCCTGTGTTGAAACCCATGGCTTTTACCTTAATTTTTCAGCATGGTGGGGCTCATAATTCCTGACCAGGCACTGCCTCCTCCAAAGGATCCAATCCATACAAACACCTAGGATCGATGCCACATGGCACATGACCCTTAACTTTGGGGGGATCCCAGCCATACAAACACCTAGGATCGATTCGAGATGGCACATGACCTCCTTAACTTTGGGGGCTGAATTCTTCATCTAATCATATCAACTTGTTTAAGGCGTGGCACGCGGTAGATTTTGAAGTGCCGACACAGCAGTTGGAATTATGGATGCCATTCCAAAAGTGAGCTCCCAGGCTGCTCCAATATAAATGGTGTATGGGTGATGCAGCACATGAGGAGACACATGCAGCATCTGCACACCATGCAATTCCTGAGCGGGCACGGTTGACCACGGTTGATGGTAGCAATGGATGTAAGGCTGAAGAATCTGGATGGGTTAGGTTTCTTATTTGGCCCCCTTTCTTTGGTGTTCCCATAAACCCAAACGGTTGTCACTTAATTTGTTGATATCCCCGTGACTCAATCTTTGGCATCATATTTTCACATCTCACTGCCACAGGCGTTCTAGCGGTTGTGATAACACACGCAGTGTGGCTAAGAAAGGGGGCGCCCCATCGCTTCCCCTAGACCACGCTGTATCTCAGACTTTGGAAGGTCAGCCTCAAACCACCACAAATTCTGTGATTCTGTGAAAGCATGATAGTGGAATTCGGAATGCACTGACTCATCTCATTGCCATCCTTCCAATCCTACTAGTGTCTGTAGCCATGCCCGCAACACTCTGGTGTATTATGGCAGGCTTTCAGCCACCACGATTGAAAATTACTTAATCACCTTCCGCTGCAGGGTCAGCCATGCCCATCTTCTTTCGCACCTGATCCCAGGTCTCCTTGATGTTCTTGGCGAACGTCATCCTAAGACAGGCCGTGCATCACGGGCTGTTGCTATTATATTTGAATGCTAGCTTTGGGTATAGTGAGTTGGGGTTCCCATCTACTGGTCTTCCCGGAAAAGAAGTTTGTGGAGATCGAGGTCATAAAACATGTTGTTCAATCTGACCCGAGTGTCGACTTTCATGCTCACCCAAAAGCTTGTTGCCCTGAACATCTGACTTGGGTTTCAGCTCCTGCTGCCTGAGAAGCACTTCCACCCTGGCATCGCCTCTCCTTAGCTGAATGGTTTTGGGGTATGAGTCCCCAGCCTATAACCTGCCTATAGTGACCATAAGACATACCATAATTTCAACTAACCCCGAATCATACAGTATTCTTGAATTGGAAGATAAGGGTCGCCGTGTAGCTGTGTACACCATGCTTCGTAGACGTTGGCCACAGAACACGTGGGAGACTTTTGATCACATCATGGTACATTTTATCAAACGATTGCAGCACCTGTTCATCATCCACAGAACCAGCTGCAGGTTCTGTGGAAGTATCACGAACCCCCTTAGCTCGCTTGGAACGGGATTTGGACTTGGACTTGGACCTGGACTTACGCTTCTTGGACTTTGACCCATGAGCTGGTTCAACATCCACAGGTTCCGGTTCGATCTCATTCAAGGCATCGTTGAAATCTTGAGGATCCTGAGTGTAGAACCCCACTAAAGACAATCACCAAACTTGGTTCTTTGTGTTAAATGGTTTTATCCTGTGCACGCTTCCCAGTATAAAACAACAGCCATGTTTTTTTAACCCCATTCCTCATCAGTGAAGATGGCACAGGCAGCCTCAATGTGCTTAGTTGAAGGTTCATGGGACTCGCCCTCATGCCCTGCACCATCTGCTCCCTGGTCACAGCTGGCTGCAGGTTCCTCGGAAGGGTCTGCAAGAACAAGTTGTTGGTCATGACCCCAGATGTTGCTGCTGACATCGCTGTCCTCATGGGCCGCAGGATGCACATAGTTAGGTAAAGTATATGGGATTACAATAAGGAAAGGCAATCTTGGGGGATGTTCACATGGTGCGTGTATAACAAATAGATTTGCAGGATTGTGCAGGCATACGTTTTGAAACCTGTATCAACCACACTTGGGCTAGCGACTACGTATCACCCTGAGATCATTCAGACTAGTTTTTTACACTCCTGTGTCAAAATGAAAGTTTCAAAGTAAGAACCAAGGTACCTCATCATCGGATGCCATCTGAGGTTCATCAACAATCCCCATGAAATGGTCAGGGATTCCATCTGAAGTATCATCCACAGATGATTCTTGGTCACTCCCCCCCATGTCTTCGATTTCAGCATCCGGCTCTGACCCCTTCCCCATTGGTGTTGGCTCATCACTGGCTTTCTCCATGCCGTCTTTGAGCTTCTGAACCCATGGTGATCTGGAAGCATCTGGTGAATTCTGCCACATCCTGCGGCTACAATTACCCAGTTTAAGCTTGTCAAAGGAAGTTTAGAAGCTAAACCTTCCGACAATATGGACAGATAGAAAAGCACTGCCATGAAAGAGATCAGAAGAGTGGAGACAGTCAGAAGATGAGAAAGTCAGAAGAGACAAGATGCAGGTGCGCGAAAAGGTAGGAAAGTCGCGAAACACTGTGTTTTTCCAATGATTTGTGGCTCCGGAGGATCGAAAAGGAGGCTCGCTAAAGCAGCGGGTGCGGAGACATCTCGGCAGATGAGAGATGAAAAAGTGCACGCCGTTGTGGCGCGAAGCACGCTTGGAAGTAAAAAGTGTTAAAAACTTTGGGGTTCGGAGCACTTTTGGAAGTTGAGATGTTGAAAAAGTGCACGGCGTTGTGGCGCGAAGCGCGTTTGGAAGTAAAAAGTGTTAAAAAATTGTCGGTTTCGGAGCACTTTTGGAAGTTGAGATGTGGAAAAAGTGTACGGCGTCCTGGCGCGAAGCACATTTGGAAGTAAAAAGTGTTAAAAACTGTCGGTCTCGGAGCACTTTCGGAAGTTGAGATGTCGAAAAAGTACACGGCGCTGTGGCGCGAAGCACATTTGGAAGTAAAAAGTGTTAAAAACTGTCGGTTTCGGACCACTTTTGGAAGTTGAGATGTCGAAAAAGTGCACGGCGTTGTGGCGCGAAGCACATTTGGAAGTCAAAATGTTAAAAACACCACATGTTCGGACCACTTCTGGAAGTTGTGATGTGAAAAATGTACACGGCGCTGTGGCGCGAAGCACATTTGGAAGTAAAAAGTGTTAAAAACTGAGGGGGTTCGGACCACTTTTTGACGATTCGATGACGATTCGATGTCGAAAAAGTGCACGCCGTTGTGGTGCGAAGCACATTTCCATGTCAAAAGTGTTAAAAACTGAGGGTTTAGGGTGAATTTTTGAAGTTTGGATGTGACTACACTACAACTACAACTACAATTACAACTACAACTACCACAACAACAACTACAACAACAACAACAACAACAACTACAACTACAACTACAGCTACAACTACAACTACAACTACATGACAACTGCAACTACAACTACACTTACCACAACTACAACTACAACTACAACTACATGACAATTACAACTACAATTACAACAACTACAACTACTACAACTACAACTACAACAGCTACAACTTCAACCACAACTTCAACTCCATGACAACTACAACTACAACAACTACAACGACTACAACAAGTACAACCAGAACAATCACTACCATTACAACTACAACAACTACAACTACAACTTCAATTCCATGACAACTACAACTACAGCAACTACAGCAACTACAACAACTACAACACTTACAACAACTACAACAACTACAACTTCATTTTCAATTCCATGACAACTACAACTACAACCACACTAACCACTACAACTACACTACACTGCATTACAAATACAACTACAACTACAGCTACATTACAACTACAACTACAACCACAACTACATCTACAACTTCAACCACAACTACAACTACACTACATTACAACTACACTGCGCTGCCTCCAACCACTTGTCAGTCCATCAGTGGGTTCGCTCTGTCATCCATCAGTCACAGCAACCAGCTGCTCCTATAGGTTTCCTGTTTTTGAAACTTCCGCCACCGCCTTGTGCAGTACTACTGGTAATGTGGCTTTTAAATGGACTCTTGGGACTGGACACTGATGTAATTAAAACCGATTGGACAGGCACCTTTTTGTAAATTTGCACATTTCTGTTGAATAAAGCTTCTGAAAGGGACGAATGGTTCACACTAACATCCCACCATATGTCCTGCGAAGTCCAGACCACAATTTCTGAACCTTCCCCACAGTGTTCTTCATTTTGGTCTGTGAATCCTTTGGAGCGCACAAATGGATCATCAGTGTTCCCTGTTTGATTTTTTGAATGTGTCCTGACATGGGACAGCAAATAAGGCAGCCAAGCAACTGTGTCTTCATCAGCTCGGATAGCAAGGCCCTGCATGGAGCTTGGGATGGTTTGCATATTGTAATTGGGAAACATCAACAGTCAAACTTTAATCAGTTTCTCATTTGGGTTGGATACATATATGCATGGCTTGTTGCCTGGAATTGGTCGTTGAATGACTCCATCACAATCATCAGCTCCGGTTTCGATGGGTGGCGGGATCGAAATGTTTTCAGCTTCAGGATTGAGTGAATGCACCAGTAGTTCTTCAACCTTAGATGGACATCTTCACCCTTAGATGGGTCCTATCAAACAAACATTGTTTCAACTTCTTTCAAACTCCCTGCATCCCGACATCCTGAAATTAGTGCGGATAGGAAACAAGTCTCTTTCTTTGGTTTTGCATTTGAAGTCACCTATGAGCAGATCACTCTCGGGTTGAACCGATAATGGAGTCACAGCCTGTGTCTGGAGCTTTAGTGGGATGTTGGCAGCCATTTGAATGCCCAACTTCTGTAAGGCAACAACATACTCCGCTTCCCCCATCTCTGGCCCAACGTGCATCCACTCGCTGGACTTGGCCACAGGAGATGCTGGTGAGGACTCTAGAGCTGCACGTGGGCTGTCCGACATGGTTGGCACCAACAAGTTTCTAACTTGAACCAAATGGTTTCTGAGGGATGTGGCAGAGCTCAAATCTTCTAGGCTTTTCATTTGGGGTAAGACTGATCCAATGCTATCCAAACAGGTTCAAACCACCATCGTATTTGGATTGAAAGAAACTCCAACACCCATGCCCTTTCAGCCGTAAGTATATTACCAAGACTCGCAGATGCCACTGAAGGCACTTTGGGATTTCCAAGTGGGCATAGCCGTGAACGTTGGCTTGTTCCCCTAGGCAACAACAAAAAGACTCCCGAGGTTTTGGATGGCCACTTTGATTGACTTGTGAACAGTTTTGTTGAGTTCGACATTGGGGCCATGAGTCTGGCAAAACAACATGACTTCTCATATCTTGTCATACCCACGACTGAAACATCCATATGTCTCGGGATATGTTTGAAATGACTGGAGGCTGCATGATCCCATCATTGCCTAAGCTTTTGCACTTGGGATTGGCTGAAACTTGAGACGAGCAGCCGGTTAACCCATATCCAAGATGAGCAAACCGGTGCTAGCCAATAAAGGCCAGCCTTAGTTGGCAGCGATTGCGTGCGAGATGGATGGGGCTCTTGTGCACGATGTTTGAACTGTTTCTCAAGCTATCCTGTGATGAATGTTCAAAAGGCACTGGTAGAAACTGATACACGGATGGTATACATTCAAGAATACAAAAGTATGTAGATGGGTGCACTTGAATAAGAATACATCAATGATTTTACTTTTGTTTGAGATCCCTTGTATAGTCACAAGTATTGCATACTTTGAATTGATCTGAGCAACACCACGGATTACCTTGGCGCACAAGGCCAAGGCGTAGGCGAAGCCAATACCGCTCAGGAAATCCTGCAGTGGGCTGTCGTCCAGCTCGAAGCTAGCAGCAGCATAGCCAAGAGACCTGTCCAGCGGTTTCACATGCGATAGAAGGATGTTTCAAAATGCCAGCACCTTCAAAATCATGGTTTATCTATTTCATCTTCAGAGGAAATGTCCACAACCTCAAATTGAATGCTGCACATGTGTTGATTTGGGGCTGGCATTTACCGATGCACTGCTGGGTTGGCTGTCAAGCATGGTGATGCATAGGTTCGGTTCCAGGCATGGTTGATTCATCCCCAACCCCAAGCCCAATTGGTCAGCTTGGCCCATGCCTAGCCTGAAACCACCGCAAATGCTCTTGCATCCAGCGAAAATCTCTGCGCATCCCAAAGTCTGGGATCGAACAGTGATGGGGATGGCGTGGAAGGGTTGACAACTGGTAACTGGTGTTTTTTCCCCAAATGATTGCTAGTTTCTTCAAGTTTGATGGTGAAGATACCCATGGAAGATTTCACCTTGTGGGTTGAAAAAACATGCATCTATCGACAATACATGTTTATATATATATATATGTATATAAAAAAATACACCATGAAGTTGTCTGTGTGTAAAACAGACTTTTTTTATCGAACTCTAGGTGAAAATAGATGGATGTATGATGTATGTATATACAAATATATGAGGCTATGTCTTTATTTATTCACTGATGCATACGGACAAGCAACCACCGAAGGTTGCGACATGCTTCGGAAGACCAGCTCGACCAGGCTCAAGAGCGCAAAAGGAAACCCACCAGCATTCAATGCCACCAGCCTTGGATTGCAGCCGTGAGGTCATAATTTGAATGCACCTACAGCAAAGAAACAGTTTTGAGTGAACACCCTGTATGGTTGACTAAGTATACATGGGAATGTTATCAGCCGGTATAAATGGTAATCATGAATCATGACTATTCTACGATACATGCAGCTTGACTTGCATGGCTGGCGCTTGCCAAACAACTAGATTGATACAAAAAATGCAACACCCTCCATCTCCCTCCCAGACTGCAACCGAAACACAAAGACGCAAGTCCTGGATGGAGCTTCTCAGGCATCATGCGAAACGAACGGGTGGCGCCTGGCACCTGTGCCTTCCTAGCCTTGACCTTTTTGTGGCCACCCTTTTTGTTTTTCACTGGCTTCAGACTGTGCAAAGCCATGGCCCATAAACACTGCGCCTGCAAAACTTCAAATGGCTGCGTGCATGACAGAAACATGCTGTAATCCACAACCACTCATGGTAGCGGAGCTGGCACTTGCACATACACATGGTTGGAATCATCATTCCCCATGATTTTGAAATTATGAAATTGCTGTTCTCTCCCTGCAGCATTCCACACCCAGCATGGCGGAGGGGGTGGCACCTTACATGGTCTGACCGTGCTGGCATTGACCAGCTCCAGTGTCCACATAGCACCGCTTTAGCAAAGCATGCCGGGATGCACTCATCAGGTTGAAAAAAAAACTCCACCAACGATTTTGGACTGAAGAATTTGTGGTGTTGGTCACGTGCACAGATCATGTGAGTGGAATGGTGTTATCTGTTATATCTCGCTAAAACCCATGCATGCAACACATGAATCTGTTCGGTCTCGGACCTGAATCTTCAAAAACAAATGCAGCAACGCATGCATGGAAAACCAGGGGTGGTTTAATTGCACCAAAAAAGGAAACATCGACCCAAAAACAGATAGAGAAATCTATGATATAAAAATATATATATATATATATATATGGTTTTTTGTTCGGGCAGCGCTTGGTTAACCACCCGTGTGGGCGGAACCAATTTGAGCCAAAAAAGAAATAGTATCCTTTTCTTGCCAATATATAGCGCATTGGTCGTGCACATGCATGGTTTAAACCATGAATTTTCTACATGCAGCATTCATGCAATGGCAAAAACAATGACATCAAATTGACACATGGCAAGGAGAGCCTTTGACAGCTCTCGTTGCCCAAAGGCTTTTTTTGCCAACAGCACATGGGCAATGAAAGCAGTTGGCCCCAAAGGCTTTCAATGAAGCACTCTCGGCTCTCTAGGTACAAAGAACCTATTGGGTTAAAACCTGACACAGAGAAAGCAACAACTACTTATCGTCCCCAGCAAAACATGTGCAACAACCTCCTAACCAACTTTGCCATGTCGTCTCCTCTCGCGAACGATAACGCTACCATAGCTGCAAGCGACCGCGCCTCGTCCTCGTTCAACAACTTCAAGCCGTCCTCCAAGGGCAGCTTGTTGAATTCTTTGGAGAATACATGAATATTGTTTGGTAGAAACTTTGTTGAAGGAATCTGAACACCCAAATTACGAGTTGGAAATTCTACCGCTGATTGTGGCGGTTGCAGTTTGGAAGAAATACATTACCGAGGCAATGACTGTGCTCTATTTGGACAATGAAGCAGCCCGAAGTGCCTTTATCCAAGGCACAGCAGCTACCAATGCAGGTAGGACTTTGCTGAGGCAATTTACTTCCTTGGAGTCTTCACTGAGATTATTTCCCTGGTTAGGAAGAGTTCCAACTGCAAGCAATCCTGCAGATCCACCATCCAGAATGCATTTCAGTATGCCTTTTCTCAAATCCGGTCACCGCATCAAAATTCATTTCCCAGCACGCTTGGAAGAAATGGGGTTGGCATTGGGTGAGCTGGGAAGCAAGATCCCAAGACCTTGGGCCTTTTCCCCATTGCATCAGAAAAAAGGACCGATCAGAGGTTGGACGTTTTGTTGTGCATTTCACATTCAGTCATGTTCACACGATTTCTTTGTAATGGCTGCGGATAAGCTAGCACTCTTTGAAAAAGATGATTGCCTTATCCCAGACTGAAACAAAAATTGTTGTGATGTATTCACAACAATTAGCGTGAAACCTTTGCAAAAAACTGTTTGCGCAAACTGCGTCAAACAATGACGTTGTCCTTTTGCAAACAAACATCAACTGTTGAATTCTGTGAGTGAATCAAAACTTGTAAATTCAATTCTCAAAGTTTGTTCTACTCACTCTTGGTTTTTTCTTTACTAGAGAAACAAACCAAACCAAACAGCAGTGATGTCACTGATTTGTTTGACAAGGAACAGCGTGATCTTTTTATTCGGTAACATTTCCTCTCAAGTGGTGGGTTTGGGTGTTCACCTCATGCAATTTTCGAGGAATCTTTTTTCGCCCTCCCCGTCTTCACTCCCGCCCTTGATTTTTTTCCTCTCGTCACTCTGTTCCTCTTTTTTCCTCGAGCTGGGTCAAGATCCCAAGACCTTGAGCCTTTTCCTCATTGCATCAGAAAAAAGGACCGATCAGAGGTTGGACGTTTTGTTGTGCATTTCACATTCATTTTTAATTTTCGAATTTTTACGAAAGGCGATGAACGAAGCGAAGCGAAACAACGAGGCGACGTTTTCCCTTTTGTTTGGTTAGCTATGCGGGCTGACACGTGCTTTGTAATGGCTGCGGATAAGTGATAGTGATAGTTGTGATAGTAATAGTTGTGATAGTCATGGTTGTGATCGTGGTGGTTGTGATAATTGTGGTTGTGATAGTGATAGTTGTGATAGTGGTGGTTGTGATAGTGGTGGTTGTGATAGTGATAGTTGTGATAGTGGTGGTTGTGATAGTTATGGTTGTGATAGTGGTTGCTATGCAATTTGGTTGTCCGTAACACGGAAGTATAGACTTCTAAACTTCCTTTGATCAAGGATCATTTCCCATAGTCGCTCATGAAATCACTCATCAAAACCGCTCATTACAATCAAAAAACATTTTGAAAAATGTATGTAACTGCTTTAGGAAAAACGTGTTTTTCATCGTGGAAAATCATTTTTCAGTTGAAACAAAGTTTCAAAAAGTTTGTAATATTAAAGTTATAACTATAACTAGTTTTAAATCATAACCTGCTCTTCAGTATCGGATCTACAGGCAATTTTTTCACCCAGCTTGGCGACGTAACATCAACCCCAATTTTTGCAGCTTTTTGCTCCCAAAGATCGGTTTTTGACTCACTTTCGTATCAGTCGTTTCGTTTCAAGTTTGCCGTAGTGGCCATGGTCCGCCAGCTGGTGTTCTTGACTACTGCTGTGCTTGCAATTCTTGGCCAGCCGGATGTGTCAACATGTGGCACTTTGTTCAGCACGGACAGCAAGTGCCAGAATGATAGCGCAGCCTTGCTCCAAGTGGGGGCCTCCAATGGTGATAGCGATGAACCCGTTGGACCCGCTGGACCCAAACAGCAGCTGATTGAGATGAAAGCTGCAGTGATCACTTCCATGAACGACTGGCACAGTTCGCGTGATTTGGCCCGCATCTCGAGGGTGCAGAATGTGACCATTGCCAAAAACTGCATCGTGCAGATCTTCAGTGCCGTGCCAGTTTTCGGAAAAGATGAAACTTACGTCGCGCTAGTAGTGGAAAAGAACGGTGATGCTTACTGGGATCACCCAAAACGATGGATGCAACCTTTTGACGCTTTCGTTATGTTCTGCGCCGGGCCTGATGGATCACACAAAACGCAAGTGATAGCACGAGGGCATTCATGGGTGTGTCCTTGGCCACGCGAAGAATGGCAGACCAAACGATTTAATGTGGTTTTGGAGGACAAACATGGAACAAACCTCGGCACAGTGGTGGCAGAACATGATCCAAAACTATTGGGGCACCTTGTTGGCAATATGTTAATGTTTGTTTTACCCGGAGACCGCGTGCGAATGGTTTTTGCCAAAGAAATGCGGCCAACTTCGACTTTAACATCACCTACTTTTACTTCAAGACCATTATCATCATCCATCGTCATGATCAGCATCATCACCATCATTCATTCCATCCGTCCATCCATCCGTCATTCACATCATCATCATCATCATCGTCGTCATCATCATCATCATCACCATCATCATCATCACCATCATCATCTACATCATTACGCCATGATCATCCACATCAACATCACCTATGTACATCAATTTCAAATTCAGAATTTCAATCAGGTTTTTTCATCACCATTTTACATCCTTTACATCGTGAACATCATCCGCATCACTTACATCCCTTTCAGCTTCATCATCTACACAACTTTCTTTGTCATCAGTCATCATGATCACATAAACTCAACAACTACAAAAGTTTCGGCGGAGTTGACTTGAAAGTGAACAATTTCTAGTGAACTCTCACAAAGCTTGCACAAATCTCTTCCCAGTACTACTTCGTACTACAAAGCTTGCACAAATCTCTTCCCAGTACTACTTCGTACTACAAAGCTTGCACAAAGCGCTTCTCAGTACTACTTCCAAAAACTCGTGCAATGTCATTGACGCAGAGGTTGACTTGTAGGCGATTAACTTCTATTGAACTCCCGCAATGCACCTACAATGTCGACCTTCCTATATTTCTTTCTTTTGGTGTCAGGGGCAGCAGTGTGACGTCCATCGAAACGTGACTCTCTCCGGAGATTGCGTGTGTCGGACTTCCAAGCGCGTGGTAAAGTCCAAACTTCGTTGTGCCTGGCGCAACATTAGTGCGCGAGATGAAGGTGGAACGTCACTAACTGCTGAGACATCAAAATTTAGATAGCTGAACGTCAGGTGATTATTGAAAATAAAAAGCAGGGGTCAAGTTATCATCCTACCGTCTGGAGTGTTTTTCTTTTCTTCTTTTACTCATTCGTTTGTCAGCAATACAACATAAAACCCGTTTTGGCTGCAACCCGTGACATTGCCATAATGGTGGATACGGACAACTGTTTGTTGTCTGCAAGCTAGCCGCCTACTTTCATTGCGACAACCTGTGACAACGCCGGCAATGGCACGTATAGCATGACCTTTTCGCCAACATGGTGATGATAGGGTCCACTGCTCATTGTTTGCGAGCTAGCCGCCTCATTCATTGCTACAATCCGTGACAATGCCACAGTGGCGCTTATAGCATGACATTTTCGTCCCTGGTTCCCACTTCCGTCCCCCTTGTCTGCTCTTGCCACTGCCTGTCCGCCAGTCTGGTTCCAATAGCCGTGTTTTCCTGTGCTTTCCAATTCCATTTGCCCAGGGTAGTGGAGCGTCCTGTGTTTTTCCAGTTCCTTTTCTCCGTCCCAGTTCTCTTCCAGTTCCCTTTCCAGTTCCCTTTCCATTTTTCCTTTCCAATTTCCGTGTGTTTTTCTAGGATTTCTGTTGCAAGGCTTCCTTTTGTAAAACAAATGAAAGTTTTATTTGCAGGAAAAAGGAAGGATTGCAACATAATTCCTAGAAAAACACAGGGAAACTGGAAAGGGAACTGGGACGGAGAAAGGGAATTGAAAAAGCACAGGACATTCCACTTCGCTGGACACATGTGACAGACAATGAGCAATGGGCGCAATCATCCACCATTGTGGCATTGGCGGGGTTGGAGCAATGAAAGGAGGCTAGGTGGCAGACAACGAGCAGTGGGCCTTATCATTCACCATTGTGGCCTTGTCACAGGTCGTAAGTTGGCTGTATCATCCACGATTATGGCGTTGTCATGGGTTGTAGCCATTACTGGTTTTGTGTTGTATTGCTGACAAACAAATGAATACAAACCTGATAGAAGCCACGAACCCGAGTGCATTTGTTGAAATGCCGTCAAGAAAGAGGAACATCCTGAATAGAGACAAAGTACCGAACCTTATCTATGTTTCAAAACATTGTCCCCATCCCACAGCTGACACTCCACACCTACATTTCCCACATTCAAAATTCAATAAGAACCTTTTGCCCGAGAGCGTCTGAGCGAAGGGTTCTTCTAAAAGTGGGGGTCTGCCATACATCTTCACATACTCACATCTTCACATCTTTACATCCTCACATCCTCACATCTTCACATCTTCACATCCTCACATCCTCACATCTTCACATCTTCCTTTCTCTCTCTCTCTCTCTCTCCCCCTTTCTCTCTCTCCTTCTCTCCCCTTTCTCTCTTTCCTTCTTTTTCTTCTCTCTCTTTAGGCCGCGGGCAGTGCCGTCGAGGTCGCACGAAACGTGCACCCTTTGGCGCGAAATGAGGCCCGACGCGCAACAAAATTACCCTTAAGATCAGGTTAGGTTAAAAAGTTGCTTTTAGACTATGGTAACCTAATGAGGTTAAATTAAACTAATTAGTTTGTTTTATAGGTTTTTAGGTTATGGTAACCTAATTAGGTTAAATTAAACTAATTATATAGGTTGTTTTATCAAAGGAAGTTTAGAAGCTAAACCTTCCGACAATATGGACAGATGGAAAAGCACAGCCAGGAAGAAAGTCAGAAGATGGAGAAAGTCAGAAGAGAAAAGATCCGAGAGGAGAAAGTCAGAAGACAGAAGATGCCGGCGCGCGAAAAGGTAGGAAAGTCGCGAAACACTGTGTTTTTCCAATGTTTTGTGGCTCCGGAGGGTCGAAAAGTAGGCTCGCTAAAGCGGCGGGTGCGNGCGAAAAGGTAGGAAAGTCGCGAAACACTGTGTTTTTCCAATGTTTTGTGGCTCCGGAGGGTCGAAAAGTAGGCTCGCTAAAGCGGCGGGTGCGGAGACCCCAGTAGTTCCAAACTCCTCTAAATAAGAAAACCTCGTTTAAATAGTGGAACATCGCTTAAAAACCTCGGCTAATTAGAGGAGGTTTCACTAATTAAGAGAGAACCTCTTCTAATTAGAGTTAACCTCTTTTAATTACAGGAAATTTCAAGCGAGGATACGCTATTTAACCGATGTTACGTTATTTAAGCGACTTTTTTTTAGCTAAACCTCGCTTAATTAAGGGATAAACCTCGCTTAATTAAGGAAACCTCGCTTAAATAATTTAAGCGAAACCTCGCTTAATCTTAATTAGACGTTTTTGGAACTACTGGGACATTTGGGCAGATGAGCGATGAAAAATTGCACGCCGTTGTGGCGCGAAGCACGTTTGGAAGTAAAAAGTGTTAAAAACTGTGGCGCGAAGCATATTCGGAAGTAAAAAGTGTTAAAAACTGGCGGTCTCGGCGCATTTTTGGAAGTTGCGATGTGGAAAAAGTGCACGGCGTTGTGGCGCGAAGCACATTTAGAAGTGAAAATATACAAAACACCTCATAGTCGGAGCACTTTTGGAAGTTGAGATGTCGAAAAAAGTGCACGCCGTTGTGGCGCGAAGCACATTTCGAAGTGAAAACGTTAAAAGCACTACATGCTCGGACCACTTTTGGATGTTCAGATCTCGTTTTGCGTGGCAGGCGCAATGGATTCTGCACCTTGTCAAAAGTGAGCTAAACGTGTGGGTTTTGTCGCATTTTCAAAAACGATGGCAGGCGTAGGACATTTGAAGAGGATCTGCACAGATGCATTTTTCGTGGCAGGCGCAGTACAAGAGACACTTCAAGCAAACATGTTAAGAGGTCAGGGCGCTGATTTCNGCAGGCGCAGTACAAGAGACACTTCAAGCAAACATGTTAAGAGGTCAGGGCGCTGATTTCCTGAGAGGGGTTGCATTTTGGAACATAAGATCTTCAGGTATGCTAAGATGATTTTGCGTGACAGGTGCAGCACTTCGTATGACCTGGCCTCACGTTTTCGTGGCAGGTGCAGTACTTTAGAGGCATGGCATGGAAAAATCGCAAAACGCATTGGTACGAGGCCGCCACCTGCACACTAAACTTTCCATTTTTGAAGGAAGTCTCGCAGAATTGCTTCGTTCTTGATGCTGTCACCATCAAAAAAATTGATGAAGTCTCACAGAATTGCTTCGTTTCGAAATAATACACTACACTAAACTATACTACACTACACTACAGTACACTACAACTACAGCTACAACTACACTACACTACATTACACTACACTACATTACACTACACTACACTACACTACATTGCACTACACTACACTACACTACATACAACCACAATGACCACAATAACCATTAAACTACACTACACTGCACTGCACTACAACTACAACTATGTAACATCCGTGGCTTCTGGCCCTAGATTCAAGACATTTGGCCTCAATCTGCGGGCTGCTTGTTGCTGCAACAGCTAGCCAATTGGGCAGTGCATCAAAGTCTACTTTGCTGCCATGCCAAGCACCTGACTTGAAAGTGTCAGTCATCAAAGACTGGTTTGCTCACATGCCAAGCACCCAAATTGAAAGTGTGTTTGCTAATGCCAGCCTTCCCCCAACTTGCAATGGCACGTCTGGCAAGTCACAACATATTGGCGTTTTGATACCCACCCGCCCAAGTGGCAGGCAGATAGATTGTTTCATAAATAGATAGATATGCAGCTGGATATTAAGAGTAAATCCGGGGATAAATGTTTTGAAAATTGGTGGAAATCTTGTATCAAAGGTAGAAACCGATTGTGTGAATTCGGTCCATGCTGACACTTTCGCTGTACAATACATTGATTTTTGATGTGTTTAGCCGGAAATTTGCCTTGCAAAAAAACCATTAGTTTTCACTGAAACAGGTGCCTGATTGTGAAATGCAATTCACCAATGGCTTTCTGTGTGTTTTTCTTGCTTTTGCACAGAGTTGACTGATGTGTGGTGTTCCCCTGTTGCTCAGACTCATATTCAGATTCACTTGCATGTTTTTCTTCTTGGAGAACATTGCGTCCTACTCGGTGCCAAACTCAGTGGTCCTGGTCCAGTGCTCTGCTGTGGCACTAGGTGTCATGAATTTTGCGAAAGCTTACAGTTTGAGTGCCCCATGTTTTTACCCTGTTCCTGCTTTTTCCAGGTGCTGAAGTTTTCCTTCTTCGGGTGGCAGCTGTGCAGGTGCCCCTGGCTTGTTTCAGTTCAGATTCAATTCAGTTTCAGATTCAACACTCACAAGTTGAAGATTCAAATTCAGATTCAAATGCAGACTCAAATCACACTCAGACTCACTGACGTTCAGGCTATCCCTTTCCCAGGCTCAAGGCACCACAGTCTGCGCAATTTTTTAAATCAACACTTGTTCAATTCAACCAGGGTTTCATTCACTTCATATCCCCAAATCTACAGTATCAACAAAAGTTGGCGAACATCATTCAAATCATTTGATTTTGGTCACATCATTCACTTCCTCGGTCTATGGCTGCGGCAGCGTCGTCTTCAGCGGCTTTGACGCTGCTGCCTGAGCACCTGCAAGCTACTGCATCGTTTCTGAGTCGCAAGGGGCAGCAGACCTTGTATCTCTTGCTTCTTGACTGTTTTTTGTCTTATTTTTTGGGGTGGTGGTTGGGGGAACTAACCTATTTCTTTTCGCAACTTCATGAGCCCGGGGTGCACACTACAAAGGTGGAAATTTGACCAAGAGTTGGCAGAGTCAGCGTGACTGGGTATTATGTGAACAAAATGTTGACCTTTTGTTTTGTCCCAATGTTTTACCCATTGTGTGCAACTACAGTTGTTTGCTATCGGGTTCCCATCCCAAGATTCAACAGCTGCAGAACCCGGCCATCGACGACAAGATTGCCTGGTTGCATTGGACCTTTAGCAATGCAGTTGCCCGCAGAGTGGTCATTCTGGCGTGGGGTGCAAAGAAACCCAGGTACCCGAAGAAAAAAAAAAGTATCTTGAATCAATCCAGAATCTGTCCAATGATTTTGATTTCCAACATGATTTTGAGTGGAACTGGGATTGAAAAACTTTTGCAAATATTATGTTGAATTTCATTTGATTTCATTGTGCATTCCTCTGCATATCTGAGGTGAAGTGCCTGCTTCAAAGCGGAGGAGAAGAAAATTGAAATTCATTCGCCCCAAGAGCTCATCTTGAACTTGCCACCTGAAGTGAGCATTCAGAGTCACAATCTGCAGTGGATGCTTGAGTGTCTAGTCTTTGATCATTGAACCTTTTGATTTTGATCGGGACCTCTCAAATGATTTTGTTGGATATGGTATTTCACTTCCCCTTTCCCAGCTGTGTGCACAGGCATGATCAAAGAAGAGCGGGAACCTGGCTTGCATCCGCGTGTCCGCGATGGAGTGGCTTGAAATATTTTTTACGATGTTCTTTGTTTTCTGTGACCCTCAAAATGTGTACTGTTTTATTTCTTCAAGTCTCAAGTCAGATGAGGTCTTTGGCCATTGGGCTTTTGAGGGAACCATCAGTTTTATTTTGGGACGTCCTGCAAAGCTGGTCCTCATCAACTGTTCGGCTGGGTATCATAGGGCCAGTGGTGTCAGCAGTCTCTTGCATGGAGTTCTCAGTGTTGCTTGTTCTGGAAATATGCTTGATTTTTTGGGTGAAGAGTAATCTTCCAAAGTTTCATTGGGATTTGAGAGACTCTTTCTGCTGATCAGTGATCACATTGCTGAGGGTGCTGGATGTGAAGTGGTGACTTTGATACCATCTTTGTCCTTCTGCTGGGAGAAGGACATCGTGGCAGCTGCCAGATTTCTAACAACAGATCTGGATGTGTACCTGCGGTTTGAAAATTGAATTTACAATGGGGTTTTTGGGATGTTTCCCTGAAAAAACTTACTTGTGTGGTCTTGCTCTATTGCAGCCTCAGGCAGGTCGCCCGTGAAGCTGATGCGGCAAATCACAACTACTGCGTGGATGTCTTGGATTTCGAGAAGTGCTGCTTTGCATCAGCCGACAGCTTTGAGTCGATGTATGGCTACAGGCTGTGCCTTTCCAAAGATTTGTTTGCATTTTTCCCCCTCATGTATGATCCAAGAACATGTGGTTTTCTCAGCAACCGAAGCGTGAATGAGGCAAGTTGATTTCCTTCCAACTGCAGATGATGCTGCGACAGAGCTTCTGGATGTGAGGCAAGAGCCGGTTGATGATTCAGGCCATGCCGTCGTGGATGTGAAGGATGATGATGAAGCTCAGGATGATGATCAAACCCAGAATGCACATGCTGGCTCACATGATGATCATTTGATCCTGTGATGATTCTTGATTTTGATTATGTATCTTTTCCTTTTTATCCCCTTTTCAAGTCCTTCCCTGGCCCTTAGACTTTGGTCCATGCAGATTCTACTTGATTGTCTTCTCAGGCATGAGTTGCTGAATGATTGTGGGATCACTGGCGTTCCTCGCACAGAGTTTCTGGCGCTTCCCTTCTCTGAGCAGCTGGTTCTGGCGTGTCTTGGCCATAGGATCATGTTTGTTAAATTTGTTAAATCCAAATTTTTTTAAAAATCCCCACCTAGCTTTCCTGTGTCGTTAGATCATGGACGCTACCAGGCGACGATTGTTCCACTATTTGCACGAGCCGTGGGCATACGGGGGCACCCTTGGCTGAATTCAGATTTTTCATTTTTTTTTGGAACAACAATCTACTTTTTTTTAGTGTTTAGAGACATTTTTTCTTGCTGACCATTGCATTGAAACTAAGATATCAATGGCTTTCTGCTCTCATCGGCCCGGAAAGCTGAAAAGGATCGCAAGCGCAAGCGAGAGGAGGAAAAAAGGGCACAGCTGCAGTGACAGTTCAAAATCAAAGTCAAATTTGTTTGGTCACTCAGCAGCTCAGTTTAAAATCAAAGTTGTGCGTTTTTAGACGAGCCTGTGGCTGACCTCACACGAAAGCTGACAACAAACAACTTTGAAAATCAACAGTGTTCTTTTGAAACAAAAAAGTTCTTTTTGAAACTTCTTTAAAGAATTTTGAAAGACTGAAAAGAAGTTTCAAGAACTTGTTTTTTTTGAAAAAACAAGTTGAAAGAACTTCCAGAAAGTTTCTGGAACTTCTTTTATGCAAAAAAAGAAGTTCTGAAACTTCTTTTTTTTGCAAAAAAAAGTTTCAGAAAGTTTCTAGAAACTTTTTTCTGTTTTCTGTAACTTTGAAACGACCTTTCCATGTAAAAAAAGAAGAAGACCTTGCACGAAGTGTGTCCTTTTTCGAGCAAGTTGTCCTTGTTGACGCACCCGCTTGATGCGCAGCATTCTTTGGCCCAAAATGTCCATCCTCGGATTGGATCAGGTTTTGCAATTAGCAAATCAAGCTCATGAGGCGCCCGCCGCTGAGGAGGCCGATGGAGGAGATGGAGAAGATGGTCAGGATGGAGGTGAACTTCGAGGTCAACTCCGGCGCGGCCGTGGTCGNAGGAGATGGAGAAGATGGTCAGGATGGAGGTGAACTTCGAGGTCAACTCCGGCGCGGCCGTGGTCGAGGCCGGCTTGGCCGTGGCTTGAGACGGGTCAAGGCCCGCAGGGCAGGTGCGCTCTCTTCAATGAAGCAGCGGCAACTTGTTCGGCAGAGCCAGCACTTTAATAAGACGGGCCACGCCCGCACTTTGGATCATCAGCTGTCAGACAAAGACTTCAAGAGGCGCAAGTCCGCAGGCAAAGGGAAATGGAAGACCTGGACGCCGGAGGCTGTCCTCAGGGCTGGTTTTGGACATGAGACAGCAACTTTCAGACAGTTGGCAAATGAGGTGGAGGGAGCATCTGCAAGCCAAGCACGGGCTGCTCGCTTTGCCTGCGCTGCNTTTGGACATGAGACAGCAACTTTCAGACAGTTGGCAAATGAGGTGGAGGGAGCATCTGCAAGCCAAGCACGGGCTGCTCGCTTTGCCTGCGCTGCAGCGGTGTGCAAGTCGCAAGGTGACAGCTGTCAGAATGTTGCGACAGAGTCGCAGAACCAGGGCCTGCAATTTTTCATCCGCAATTTGATGTTGGGTGAGTCGACCTTTGACTTGAAAGTTGGGAATGACGCTCCCAACAATTGTTCTGTGCTCTGTTCGCATGCCCAATGGACTATGGGGGTGGTTCCCAGCTTGGGGGATGATCATCCCAGCATCAGGGATGAGCACATTGTTCGATCTCCGCAGATTTTGTCGCCCATGAATTCCACGACAATGTGGAAGACTTTGACAGAGCATCCTGGAGGCCTCGGGCCGTGTGATGTGGCAGCATGCCATGTTTGCACCCTGACCACCTGTGATGCTCATGNNNGACCCTTGGAGATGACCACTTGTTTCTTCCCACGCTTTGCACTCAACATCGCAATGGAAATGTCGTGGAGCAGTTGACTCAATTGCTTGGCAATTTGTCCTTCTGCGAACTCACGGCACGCTGTGCAGGCTTTGCGCAGGAAGACGCGCGCCGCGCTGGATCAACACTTGGTGGTGTTGGCTTCTGAGCCCCCTGGCATCCAGGCTGAGTGGGCTGAAGCGCGCTCTCGGACCACAGAATTCATGAAGATGGTTGCAATGTTTGACGCAGCCTCCTCCAAAGATCATGATGGTGATGATTCTCCGCACGCCGCTGGCGCTGATCCGATCGCCGCTGGCGTTGCTTCACGTGAACTCCCAGACGGCTCGGCCCAGCTTTTGAACTTTTTCAATGGGCCGTGGACAGGACTGATTTTGGGCTTGGGTTGGTTTAGGTGTCTGATAGTTGTATATACAATAATTGTAGATATTGTATGATATTGTAGTATACACACAGATATATATATATATATATATATATATTTGAAATGGTATGATCCCTCAGGTCAAATAATGCAAGTTGGGTTTATTTGTTTTTTGCCACTGTCTTTCCACATCTTTGGGGCCGCCGCAGCCGTTTTTTGGGGTCAGTTTCTAAGTGCCTGACGCCTCCGCCTCTCGTTTGCTATATATGGCGGACGTCGCGATGGACGCAACAGTTCAGCAGTCGTGTGAGAAAGGGGCCCCTTCAGGGCCGCCGGCCATGTCTTCCCAGTCTGCAGGATTGACGGGGCCGCCGGCCGATTCTGCAGGGCCGCCGGCCACACAGACGCCGGACGAGCAGGCCAAGTTGCTGCTGCTGCAGCGCCGCTCGAATACTGTGTTCGCCAACTGGCTGCATTCCCTTGCGCCTGCAGATGCTCGCAAGGCCGTGCTGAAAAAGGCTGACACCTTGGCCAGCAATTGCTCGAGTGAGCAGATTGCGCAGCTGAGCGCTCTTCTGGTGAGCGACTCGTATGGCGGCGACGCCACTGCAGAGATGGTGCTGTTCAAGGTCCGCGAGGCCTACAATGCCCGGAGTCTTGGTTGCAAATTGTTTTTGGTGTTTCTTCCTTCTTTGCAAAGGTTGCAGATATATGATTTAAATGCATCTCTAGGACATGTCATATATTAAATGCATCTCTAGGACACGTAACAAGTAATATTTACATATTTCATATGTCCAAGTCAAACTATGTATATAATGTATATACTTACTATAGTTAGCTGTTTTGTTTTGTCGCTTGGCGCTCTTGTGGCTGCCAGGCATCCGATGCACCTTCTCTTGAGCACGACTAGTCAGGGTGAAATTTGGATTGGCTCCATTCACGCCGCAGGCGATGTTGAGGTTTTGCGGAAGAATGGCATCACGGCCATGATGGACGCTGTCCGGAAGGAGGTTGAGAACGGCGGCCGGGTGCTCTTCAGCTGCAAGAATGCTGCGCACAGATCGGCAGAGGTCTCCGCATTGGAGCTGTGTTTTGCGACTGGCGAGGAACCGGACACAGTGATGAAGCACATTCAAGCCAGTGCCAGGGCATTTGGGTAATTCATTTGCATCTGGTGCTTTCATTTCTTGTGTAAATGGCAATGGGTGGATTGCTGAATGACTGATTGACCATGCTCACTGACTGATTGACACTCAGTCTTGAGCCACGGAGTGGCGCAGTGGAAGGTGAATGAATTATGTGGCAACTATAACTGACTGGTCAACTGACTCTTTCCACCTGACATCTAAGTCTATCTGTCTGGGTGCTTATAATCACCTGTCACCTGTCACCTATAACTGGTGCACTATNAACTGACTGGTCAACTGACTCTTTCCACCTGACATCTAAGTCTATCTGTCTGGGTGCTTATAATCACCTGTCACCTGTCACCTATAACTGGTGCACTATCACCTGCCACCTGTCACCTACTGATACTTTAAATTTATATTCTGTCACCTGTCACCTGTTGGTATTTTACCACTTGTCACCTGACACCTGTGACCTAGTCACCTGTCACCTACTGGTACTCTAACACCTGTCACCTGTCACCTGACACCTATGACCTGGTCACCTGTCACCTACTGGTACTCTAACACCTGTCATCTGTCACCCTGACACCTGTGACCTAGTCACCTGTCACCTACTGGTACTCTAACACCTGTCACCTGTCACCCTGACACCTGTGACCTAGTCACCTGTCACNNNNTAACACCTGTCACCTGTCACCCTGACACCTGTGACCTGGTCACCTGTCACCTACTGGTACTCTAACACCTGTCACCTGTCACCCTGACACCTGTGACCTGGTCACCTGTCACCTACTGGTACTCTAACACCTGTCACCTGTCACCCTGACACCTGTGACCTGGTCACCTGTCACCTACTGGTACTCTAACACCTGTCACCTGTCACCCTGACACCTGTGACCTAGTCACCTGTCACCTACTAGTCCCATTTTTTAGTTTTGACAGAAGACATGTGAAACATCTCGGCCGGGCTTCCTCCTTGGCACCAACATCTCTACAGGAGAACACAAATGGCACCAAGAAATTGGAGGAACACATTCTGAGAAGCAGACTGAGGAGTACAAGTGGAAACCTGTCGTGCCAAAAAAGATGAAACTCTTTCAAGAGGTGACAGCAGGTACATGTCTGTCAAA
>BGPT01001753.1:50377-68737 GCA_003297045.1 Symbiodinium sp. clade C Y103 | reverse complement strand
GCAGATCTTGCTCCACTTGAATGCCATTCTCCCGCATGACAACACATTCGGCATCGTCTTCATCATCTGCTGCCTGGAAACTACAGAGATGGAATCATTACTAAGAAAACGGATTATTATATAAATCATTGTGGGGGAAAATTTTGAAAACAAAAAACAAGTCAAGCTAAGCTGCATCATGATGTGAACCATCTGTCTGAACAATCCGGATTGGTCGGGGCGCGGCCTGTTGAAATGGGTTCCGGTTGACAGGTGNAGGTGACTGATATGCAGCTTGCTCCAAAAACGAATACCGTGCTGGACGTGGCTCTCGTCTAAGTGTCCCAGTGATCCACCCAGTCAGGAAAGCGTGGGCCTTTGGGCTGATAGCTTGCCTGACTGAGTCAACTGTCATTTACCAGCAACAGTAACAGATGTTTTGAGCAAAACAATTATGACCAAAAAACAACTAATATGCAAACTATATTGTCTGGACAAAACAAGGTGCTTTGCAAGTGCAGCATCTGCTTTCACTTTGACTTTGTTGCGAATCGGCCAAGCCACATGCCTGCGCGGGTGCTCTCCAGAAGGCTGCCAGGTGAGCCTTGAAAGAAGGNGCAGCATCTGCTTTCACTTTGACTTTGTTGCGAATCGGCCAAGCCACATGCCTGCGCGGGTGCTCTCCAGAAGGCTGCCAGGTGAGCCTTGAAAGAAGGCCTGGCAAAGACTCTGCTCGAATTGCCACCTCTGCTTGAAAGGGCTTCGGTGAAGACTCATACATATGACACAGCAGCAGAATATCTTCTGGATGGCCAGGTGCACATTCATGTTGAAGGCTGTCCAAGTCTTTCATTGATAGCATCTTTCGCCTCAAAATCCTGAAAAGGTGTGGGGCCTTGGGGCCTGTCAGGCCAGTCATGGTGACTGGTATCTCTTCAAGCCACTTGTCCCACTCTGGGCTTGCATCGTGTTTCCATGCTTTACGGAAGTAGCAAGATGTTTCCAAGGAAGCATCATCCAAAAAGCGCTGGTACACNAAGCCACTTGTCCCACTCTGGGCTTGCATCGTGTTTCCATGCTTTACGGAAGTAGCAAGATGTTTCCAAGGAAGCATCATCCAAAAAGCGCTGGTACACGTCAACCAGTTCCTGGGCAGTCTCAAAGGTTTCATGGCTGCAGCGTGTAACAGCTTGCCCACCAACTGCATCTAAGCAGTTGTGGGTGTGGCCTTTCATTGGGAATGCAATATTACAAGAGTCCAGGATACCCAAAGCCGTCAACTTCAACCACCANCCCACCAACTGCATCTAAGCAGTTGTGGGTGTGGCCTTTCATTGGGAATGCAATATTACAAGAGTCCAGGATACCCAAAGCCGTCAACTTCAACCACCAACGAATCATCTTGGCGTTCTTGTTGTCGCGACAAGTGTTGTCCAACAGCAAAAAGATTTGCCGAGGAAGCCCAATGGTGTCATGCACCCAAGACAAACATCTGGCCAGCGCGTCCACATGGTTGTTCGTATCCTTGCAAAAGTCTGGATCTGCCACTGAAAGGCTGAAGCCATGGCCGTGGAGCCAAATGAGCTGTACGTGACAAGCTGGACGTATGAGCTCGTCAAACGTCTTTGATTTCACATGTGATCGCGGCACTTTATGTTTAGCTTGATCCAGGCCGTCTGATCGGATCACAAGGACAGATGACGGATGATCTCGGACAGATGACGTGACACTCAATGCTCTTGTCTCCAAGCCCAGCGCTGTCCACGCAGAGTCTGCAGCTCTGTCTCGCCAGTTCTGCAAGAGGTGTTCGGAGTAGTCCTGGATGAGNCCGCAGATGAAGTGCCTTCACTCTTTTCAGCTCACGTTTGAACCAAGTGCATTGGTCGCAAACAGCGTGTTGTCCACTGGCTTTCCTAAAGGCCAAAAAGTGTTTCGAGCCTCGAAGGGCACGTTGGAAAGTGGTAAAGCTGGGGGCTGTCTTTCCAGTAAAGTTCTCCTTGTGCCACCGTAGCATCATCTCGAACAAAATCTGGGGTTTCACTACACCAAGCCATCTGCGCGGAGCTGCTCCCGCTCCTGGGCCCGTCAGTGAATTGTTGAAAGGGGTGTCTGTGAGTAGCNACACCAAGCCATCTGCGCGGAGCTGCTCCCGCTCCTGGGCCCGTCAGTGAATTGTTGAAAGGGGTGTCTGTGAGTAGCTGCCTGAGCGACAAAGTTGCCAGCTTCCGCGAGTCCTGCTCATCCCATTCGGCTTGCGACATGCTGGAAGCTGAATCGGAACTGCTTTCAGCTGGAGGTTTGTTGTCATTCACTGTTGTGAGAAGGAATGACCCTCTTTGCAGTGATGGTACCTCCTCAAAATGGAATCTGTCAGGTAAACTCTCACCATCATGGTGATATCGCAGCTGAAGAAATCTCATACATGTATCCAGCTGCTGGTGGTGAGGTGCCTGAGGAAGCCTGTTTCCTTTCCTTCTTTGATCTGTCTGGCCGTCAAGAACCTCAGTGTCAAGGTGCTCCCACAGTAAAAATTTGGAAGAAACCACATCCAAACCAAGAGAACAACATAACATCNCTTTGATCTGTCTGGCCGTCAAGAACCTCAGTGTCAAGGTGCTCCCACAGTAAAAATTTGGAAGAAACCACATCCAAACCAAGAGAACAACATAACATCAAAAGATGTAATGAAACAAAGAACTGAGAAACTCTGGCATAGCGTCCTGACCCAATTCCCAGCAAAAACTTTGCAGTGCCCACGCAAACAAAGCAGTTCTCGTCGCACAAGATACCCTTAAGGTTGACTGACAAAGTCTTGCTTTTTGTTTTGCGTGCAGTGTACTTCCGTTTTCCCGACACACAAGCACTTGATTTGCTCAGAGAATTTGGAACATCTGTATCGCATGTCAAATTCAAAACATCTTGTTCACTCCCAGAAGTAGAGGTGCTGATCGCGCCTTCCCCATGTGGAGATTTTTCAGTNTCTGTATCGCATGTCAAATTCAAAACATCTTGTTCACTCCCAGAAGTAGAGGTGCTGATCGCGCCTTCCCCATGTGGAGATTTTTCAGTAGATGCTGATGCACTTTCAGATGATGATGGCTTTCTGTACTTCACTGGTTCTGCTTCTTGTTGCTCTGGGCGGCCCCGACCAAAAATCCACAGCAGCTCACGATCTTGGACATCAGGAGTGNGATGATGGCTTTCTGTACTTCACTGGTTCTGCTTCTTGTTGCTCTGGGCGGCCCCGACCAAAAATCCACAGCAGCTCACGATCTTGGACATCAGGAGTGAGACTTTGGAATTCTCGTCGCCAATCACATAACTTTGCACGAAATGATTTGACCCTTTCCAAACAGTCCTGGCCACATGACAGGCAACCTTTGCCAAGTTCAATTGCCTTCTCCAATTTCTGTTGGAAATTCAACAAGAAAGTCTGCTGGGAATTGGCTGCCTTGTCAGCTACGCTGCGCTGGACAGCCTGCGCTGGCTTTGTTTTGGGTTTTGCCTTTGCCTTTGGTTTTGCTTCAACCTCTACAAGAAGCTTGCTGCCTGCAGCATCGCTGTTCTCAGTTGAAGTCGAGCTGTCGTCCATGCCATCATTGCAGGTTACTACAGTCAATGTAAGTGTATATATGCTTTCTCAAATTACTAATTTCACCCACCTGTCACCTGTCGCCTGTCAATATCAACCTGTATCACCTGTCACCTGTCCATGTACCACCTGTCACACACACATGATCTTCATGGAGCCATCATTGCCATTCATGACGCTATCATCTAAGCCACAAACAGCCACAATGAAAAACCATCCATGAACAACAATTGCAAAAACAGTTCTCCAGCTTTTCCCCCAAATTTTCAAAGTGCTCAGCGCAGATGGTGCGAGTAATGTACTAAGATGCTGATCAAAATGCTCGCAAACACATTTGCAGTGAAAGCGTTGCCAGCTAAATCTAAGGCATGCTTGAACGGAACATCTTTGTCCAAACCGGCCATCCTAAGCTCTTCTATTGAGAGCCCCTGTAACAGGAATGGTAAGACAGGTGACTTGTTCACAGCAGCTCTGTTTCCATTCACATACAAATACTTTTTGCTTGGCAAAAGACAGGGATGCACATGTGAGCGGAACTTCATGAANGACAGGTGACTTGTTCACAGCAGCTCTGTTTCCATTCACATACAAATACTTTTTGCTTGGCAAAAGACAGGGATGCACATGTGAGCGGAACTTCATGAATTGCAAGCTGTCTCCAACTGGAGCGACCAGCAGATTCCCGAGAGGGCTCTTCGCCTTTTTTGCCACCAATGAAAGGGCCAAAACACTGGCATCAATCTCGCGCTCAGTCAATCCAATGCTGCTGCCTTGTTCCTTGATGACAGTGGCGAATGGGTGCTGCAAGTCGGACGGTTTCAGGTCATGCTGCTTGACAAAGTTGGAGTGAAATTCTCTCCACTTCCTCGGGAAAGATGACATCTATCGGAGCCATTGACACATCACTACATCACTGCTACATCACCCCCTTGAATCCCCCTTGACACCAAACAACTTTTGAAAGGGTTACCAAAATTTGATGTTTAAGATTCTGTGTCTTCTGTTTGCTTTTCTTTGGGTCTTTCTGATCCCCACTGCATGGGTCTTCTATGCCTGCATTCAAGCCGTTGCGCAAAATGCGCTCCAAAGATTCAGGTGGCTTCTCACACGCATGGGTCATTTGCCAGATCTTTTCCAGCTGGGACATGTGCACTGCCATCCCCGCAGTACCTCAGAACTGCGTATTGAATGTACATAATGTCTGCCAGTGGAAAAAAAACATTTTTGAAATCAAACAGCGACCAAGTTACCAAAGCCAGCATCCATTCTGGCAAAAACTCCCCAGGCACGGGTTCGAGACTGGGGCACCCCGAAGACTTTGCTGTTTATGACCTGCAGGGCAAACATATCAATTCTTTCAACATCATCATGTGGAAAAAAAACACACCAATCAAATGCAAACAGGACATCTGCCTTGAAGATGCCACAGTAGCCAAGCTCAGTAAGCTCACTTTTGACAACTGTCGTCCCACGTTCTTGCACCACTTTGCGATGCTTGGCCAATGCTGCAACTCGACCTCAGAGATGTAAATATCAAGTCACTTTATTAAGTTGGAGGGAAAAACAAAGGAAAGCAAAACATACAATTTAATCAAAGGCACAAAGTATTAAGTTGGAGGGAAAAACAAAGGAAAGCAAAACATAACAATTTAATCAAAGGCACAAAGGATGAACCACTTTTGCCCTTGCAGTCCATGACTCCACGCTGGGTGCCACTGAGCACCGAGATGTCGTCGCATTCTATCGCTTTCACAGCAATATCGCAGAACATCTTCTGTGACTTTGAAAGCAAGTCACCTGTCCTTGAGATAATGTTGAAATCGGTCTTCCCATCGACTGCCTCATGGACCCTCTGGATGATCCTCTGCTTCCATGGGACACATTCTGTGTAAAAGGCCGTGCGGATNGTTGAAATCGGTCTTCCCATCGACTGCCTCATGGACCCTCTGGATGATCCTCTGCTTCCATGGGACACATTCTGTGTAAAAGGCCGTGCGGATTCGAACTGAAAGCTGATGTTCTTCTTGTAGAACTCTGGAGATGGCAGCAGCACAAATGGTTCCTGTCGCCATTCCGGCGCAAAACTCACCAAGGGACACCTCCATCTCAGAAAAGGTCTTTCTGAGAAGTTCCACCTGATCAGGTTGAAGTCTTTTGACAGCAGCGCGCACAAAGTTGATCATGTTCAGGCTGGTGTCAGAAGAAGGGCCGCTGCTGTCNTCTGAGAAGTTCCACCTGATCAGGTTGAAGTCTTTTGACAGCAGCGCGCACAAAGTTGATCATGTTCAGGCTGGTGTCAGAAGAAGGGCCGCTGCTGTCATCAGAGTCGGACTCCTGAGTGGTGGAAACATGCAGGGTAAAATGATGGCATGTGCAAAAAAAAATTAGAAACGTCCAGGGGTAACATTTCAACCGTCATCGTCTCCTGTCGGCGTGATGGCGCCTTCTGCTTTCCAGCTCGACGATCTTCCCAAGAAGCAGCAGCTGCTGCAATGCGCTTAGACTCTTCAGACTGATCTGAGCTGGAGGTGGAAATGTCACTCCCATCATCATCATGATCATGCTCTTNCCCAAGAAGCAGCAGCTGCTGCAATGCGCTTAGACTCTTCAGACTGATCTGAGCTGGAGGTGGAAATGTCACTCCCATCATCATCATGATCATGCTCTTGAACCTTGACCTGGGTGGCTGGTCGGCTGCTGGCACTTGCAGGCGCTGGCCTTTTGCGAGCTCTGCCCCGGCCACGTCCCTTCCCACTTGCTCGCCCTGGCGCTAAAACTGGCTTCTCCGGCTCCGACTTCTCAGTCTCCGTTGAGCTCATGACATGTGACCAAGGACAGGTGACAGATGACTCTATACATGGCAATGGCTTGGGCCAAACTGAAAACACAACAACTGACATAACTTTCAGTAATGACCATTTGAAACAGACAACTCAAATCACAACAGCAACTGCCAACAGCTGACAGAACACAACTCACCAACTGCAGCTGCCTTAGAGGAGGCCACAAGCTTCACCTTGGAATCACTGGTTTGATCAGGGTANCAGCAACTGCCAACAGCTGACAGAACACAACTCACCAACTGCAGCTGCCTTAGAGGAGGCCACAAGCTTCACCTTGGAATCACTGGTTTGATCAGGGTATAAGATCTATCAAATGGACAACTCACAAGATTGAAGTCAACGCCGATTGTGCTGACTAACTAACTGGCTGCTGCTTCTGCATTTTTTCACCGAGAAGCTGGGAAGGTCACACGGACAGGTGACTCAAAATCACTAAGGATTTCAAAACCCATGACAAAGATGGTATCTAAGCCAAAAGCCATTCTTGGCCAACTGTGTTCAGCCACTTCTCAGCAGCCTTCATCGCAAAGGGCTCATAGTCGGGCAAGTCCAATTGTTCCTCCTTCCATTCATTGCGACAATAGGTCCAGAAGTCGCCCTGGCAAAGAGTGACAGGTTTCAAAACAATAAACATGACACACTGTGACTGTCTGGTGACTGTCAATCGCTATGCCAACAGAACCCCACCTCCTTGTTCTTGCGGATCTTGTTNCAGGTTTCAAAACAATAAACATGACACACTGTGACTGTCTGGTGACTGTCAATCGCTATGCCAACAGAACCCCACCTCCTTGTTCTTGCGGATCTTGTTCTTGATCACTGTGTTGTAGGCCTCCTTGATTGCCTTGAACCTAGCTCCTCCATCAGGCCCGGGAGGACATGGGCGATTGGCGAAGGTCTTGCGCTCTTCAATGGCCTTCNGTGTTGTAGGCCTCCTTGATTGCCTTGAACCTAGCTCCTCCATCAGGCCCGGGAGGACATGGGCGATTGGCGAAGGTCTTGCGCTCTTCAATGGCCTTCACCTTCTTGGTGCTGGGAACCTTCTCAGCCTGCTTGCTGGGTTTTTTCAAGGCAGCAGCGGGCCTCTTCAAGGCAGGTCCTTTAAGAACTTTGCTATTAGGTGACTTCTTGCTGTCATCCTTCTCGCTGGCAACATCGTTCTTGCCGTCGTCGCTCTTGGTCTCAGGTGACACTTGATCTTCCAATGCCGGCTNCTTCTTGCTGTCATCCTTCTCGCTGGCAACATCGTTCTTGCCGTCGTCGCTCTTGGTCTCAGGTGACACTTGATCTTCCAATGCCGGCTGGCCATTTTCTAATGCCAGCTGGACTTGGCCAGTCTCATGTTTGATTTCCAATGACAAAGAAGTCTTGGGGGCCTGCAAACCCTCCCATGAACAACTGGGCGGTTCCTGGGATGAGTCTTTCTCACCATCATTTGCAAGATCACTGACTGAAGGGCGCCACTTCACAGAAAGTTGCTTGCTCGAAGCCTCTTCACTGTCTTGATGGCTTGNATGAGTCTTTCTCACCATCATTTGCAAGATCACTGACTGAAGGGCGCCACTTCACAGAAAGTTGCTTGCTCGAAGCCTCTTCACTGTCTTGATGGCTTGAAGGCTTGTCCTTCTTGATGCCTCCAGGGATCATCTCCTTGAAGACAAAATCAAATGCTGCCTGCCCCGCCATTGGAAAAGATACTAAGACAGTGTGACAGGTGACAAAAACTGAGACTGAGGACTGAGAGCGGCTGCGGCAATGGCAAGGAAAAAATCAATCAGACTTGACACCATGTTTGTGAAAAATGCCAAGAAAACTGTTGGACTGACCTCCTCACAGTATTTTGTGTGACTTTTTCCCCCAGGATCCCCCAGGTTTGTTCGAGGTATGTAGCTGGAAAACGCTGACAGAGGGCGGTGGACAGGTGCCTTGCCATCAAATCAGAGTGAAAAACAACCCAAAGCTATACACTCAGAGACAAGGTCACTACACACCGCTCATGGAGTCTTATTGATCTTTCACTCTTCCTTGACCAGCTTTACGGGCTTTCCGGCCTCAAGCTTCAGGTCTCGGTTGACAGTGAGAAAGGGTTTCTTGAGGCTCAATTTGGCATGGATCGCGTGCCAGTTGCACCTCCACATCCAAGTGAAATTGGGATGAAGCGGCTTGAGCTGCTGGGCCAAAGGGCGGAGTGAATTTCCTGAAGAGAAACTTTTGGGCTCCTTGTCCTTAGGCACAAAACCCCAAGNCTTGCCCTCCTCTGCTGTCAAGTCGTAGCCATGTTCGCCCAGCGCTGCATCCCCTTTGGAAACAACCTTGTACCCTGTGATGGAGATCTCTGTTGCTGGGGAACTTTTCATCAAGTCCTTGACCACCATGTAGAACGATCCTCTCTTGCACTTGCTGCTGTCCTCATCATCATCCTCGGCGTTGGAGCCAAAGTTCACCTGACAATGGCGATGACTCTGCATGTCACCTGTCNAACGATCCTCTCTTGCACTTGCTGCTGTCCTCATCATCATCCTCGGCGTTGGAGCCAAAGTTCACCTGACAATGGCGATGACTCTGCATGTCACCTGTCCCTGTGTCAAGTCCTACATAATGTCAATGACACTTAGTGTGCATGTCACCTGTCAATTTGCCAAGTCACCCTAAACTTCACCTGTCAACATGACAAAAAAAACATCATGAAACAACGTGACCTGGCCTCGAGAAGATCTCTGTCAGAACACAGTTCGAACTTGATGCCAGACTCATCTCCCTGAAGCAACTTGCNTGCCGCAACCTCCAAGACGCGTGCCACGCTTCAAAGTCACATTCTCCTTGCTGTAGATAAATGGCACACCTTTGTCCGAAACCAAAAGGATCACATTCTTGGGGTCGAAGGCTTTGCACTCCACCTTGATGGTGTACTTTTCTCGAACTTTGGCTTCGCTTTCAAAGGCTGGCATGGTCTCAGCTGTTGTCACTTCTGTCTCAGCCGTGGTGGGACGTGGATCCACGATCTGCGGAGTGGGTGTCTCAGCATCAGGTGTCAACTTGGACTTCAAAAGCTCTCCGAAGTTCTCAAGGTGAGAGGTCTCCACAGCTTCAAACCTCTCACGGATGAAGTGAGGACTTTGCGCAAACTCTGATTTCACCTGTGAGGAGATTACCACTTTGCTTCCACTGATCTGGAGAACCTTGAGTTTGGACCCAAGAGCGCGCACTCCTTCGTAAGCATGCCACACCCCTTCCATGGTCTTGAGGTGCTTCAGATCATCTTCGGACAAAGCCTCAGCGAACAAAAGTTTGAAACCCTCACAAAATACATCAGCAATGAACCGTTGAAAAAACAAAACATATGCAAGCAAAGAACTTGGCAATCAATGTCAGGGCTGATTGTTTTACCATCCAGCTCCAACTTCAACTCATGCTTCATCCAGCGCTGTGCCAGCCAATGGNTGCAAGCAAAGAACTTGGCAATCAATGTCAGGGCTGATTGTTTTACCATCCAGCTCCAACTTCAACTCATGCTTCATCCAGCGCTGTGCCAGCCAATGGCCCAAGCGCTTGACACACCATTCGGCTGCCTGGACAGATGACTTCAAAGACTTCAGCTGCACAATGAAGTGCTTGAGAGCAACTCCGCTTGGAACTTCGTCTTTCATCAGCATGGTGGCCAAACAGTGGTCCCCAACATGTGAATGAAGGTCCAACATATGAACCTCATCATTGGACTTCAACAGCCCTGTGAGATGTGGCTTCCGAAGTTTGCTTGTGCTCAACAGTGTTTTGTAGAGCTGGAAGCTGGCATCAATGCCCTTTTGAGCTGAACGNCTTCAACAGCCCTGTGAGATGTGGCTTCCGAAGTTTGCTTGTGCTCAACAGTGTTTTGTAGAGCTGGAAGCTGGCATCAATGCCCTTTTGAGCTGAACGGGTTGAAGGCATGTACCGAACAGTTGTACGCTCAGAGTCAGCTGCCGCCCCAATGGTCACCATGTCTTGAGTGCTAATGAGCGTGGCATTGGGAGCCCGTNGTTGAAGGCATGTACCGAACAGTTGTACGCTCAGAGTCAGCTGCCGCCCCAATGGTCACCATGTCTTGAGTGCTAATGAGCGTGGCATTGGGAGCCCGTCCTGTTCTTGCTAACTCACTCAAGGAAGCAAAATGATTTTCAGCAACTGCCTTCTCCAGATCACTGTAGAGGAAAAACAGCCTGCCATTGGTAGTGAAATCCCATTGCTGCTGTGTGTANCAAGGAAGCAAAATGATTTTCAGCAACTGCCTTCTCCAGATCACTGTAGAGGAAAAACAGCCTGCCATTGGTAGTGAAATCCCATTGCTGCTGTGTGTACGACCTGAGTTCACGAAAAAAAACAATATGAAGCCACCTGTCATTGTCACAAGCAGTTTGCAATCACATTGAGTGAGTCTGAGACACCTGTCACACTAGCTGGCACTCACCTGTCACCTGTCACTTGGAACTTGATCAAAGCCAAGACACTCTTCGCCGGGGACGCTGAGGGATTGGTGCCAAGGAATTTGCGCTGCAAATCCAGCCAGCTTCATGCTGCGGCAAAAGTCAACAAAATCCTCAAGTGGATCTGTGTTGCTCTCTTCCTTTGAGCGGCTTGCCATGGTCGCAAGAACCACAGTTTGCTCCACACCTGTCACAGCACAGTGTCCAAATGTCCAACACCTGTCATAGGAAAGCACGAACTTAACACTGCCACAGTGTCCACGACAAGTGGCCTTGGGTTCGGCACAAGTTGGCCAAGCCCGTGATCAATTTCGGCTGGATCAAGGCGTTTCGGGCCTCAGTGAAAAAATCTGTGCGAATGATATTTCAACACAAGAAATGACCCAGTGCAAAATGTTTCAAGAACAATTATCAATAATGATTCAAAACAAGGGACACCGGGCACATTGAAGTCGCAGATTGCAACAACCAGCTTCTTGCCCTTGATCTCAGTTGTGACCGAGCAACTTTCTTCTTGCAAGCCAGCCAATCGAGGCAGTCTTGCAAAGTCTCAAATCCTGCACGTGAACATGGACAGTCAGTGACAAACAACAAAATAAGCACAAACCACATGGACATGTGACAAATGACATGTATTGTATCTATATGTTTTTTATTTGATGTCTATTTGTTGATTCATACTTGCTTGGATAACTCTGACATGCAGTGTCCTGAGCTTATGGATGACAGAAGCCTCTGATCCACTGCCAATTTCGCCTCAAAGGAACGAAGCTTTGCTGTCCTTAAACCACAGCAGCAGGTTGCATGAAAAAACTATCAAAACAACATGAACTTCATTTCCCAAACCTTGCCGAAGATCCACTCTTCTTTCTCAGCTGTCTCAACAAGAGATTCTTTGTCTTCATGGGCTGCTGCTTGATCAGTGGCAAGGGCAGCCACATCTGGGAGCATCGTGACATTCCAAGCCATCGGCCACTGTTTGATGCATGTCTTGATTTGCGAATCAAGAGCCTCGAGTCAAATGAGGCAATGATTCTGCAAATCGAATGGGTACAAAGTCAAAGGACAAGTCTTAATTTCTTAATGCAAGCGAGTGGCATCCCCTTTGAGCACTGCATCCCGGACATTCTCAAAGTCAGGGGGCTTCAAGTCAGTGGAGCAGCACTCTGCGATGGTACGGGTCCAGGATGAAACGACAAAGCGGTATGTCCACAAAGTGTCAACCGTGATCTTGGCACATCCATGGTTGTTGGAAAGGGTGTCCTCATGGATGCTGATCAGCTTCTCCATGATCAAGTTGTGATCTGCTGGCGACAGTTCTCCACCAAACTCCAACTGCTTTGACCTTGGACAATTTTGGAATGAATAGCAAAGGCACATCAGTCGAGGGGGCACCAACTTGGCAGATGCAGCAGCACCAGCTCGGCGAGCATACTCTTCTGCTTCAGATGGGCACATTCCATCAGCAGGGGGTGTGGTCGTCCACAAATGCTTCCAAGACAAAACACTCTCGTTGACAGATGACTCTGAAAAGAATGACAGGTGACATTGCAATGCACGGTAGCTTTCAAAAGTGCAGTAGTTGCACATGTGTTTGATCGCGTTTTGCTTCTGGGTGCCGATCTTGATCTCACGATCTTTCACAGCCACGTCTGCATTTGAATCTTGCTTTCCACTTTCAGATGTCCTTTTGACACGTCGTCTCTTGGTCGCCTTAAAAAACTTGAAGCTGACAACTTGAGAAGTCTGACATGAAAACAGATGAAACAGTCAAGTGAAACAACTAACTGAAATGCTCTTCAAGGCACCTGTTGCTGTCCAACTACAATGCCCTCAGCATTCACCTTGCTCTCGAAGCCAGCAAGCAAAATCTCGAAAGTTTTCACCAACCGCTTGCCAACATCCTTTCTGTTCAATGGATTCTCAAAGCTCAGCAGCTGCTCGACATCCCCACCGGGGTATGCAGCGACAAGAACTATGTCAAACCACTGAACTACGTTGAGAGGTTTGATGAAGGAACCTTTCACATTCTGACGGAATGCTTGTTTGATCAGAGCGTCATGGGCACCAGATGCTGTGGCCTCCCACAACGTGGGAATCTTCAACAGAGATTCAAAAACCTGAAAGGCTGTCGCATCTGCACCCAGCTTTCCTTGCTCAATCTCAGACTTCAAAAGACACCACCTCAGGCCGAAGTGACATCAGAAATCACTAACAACAACTTGTGAAAAGATCTCACATATCAAGTTCAAAACATAGATGAAGCCTAGTGGCACAAGCTTGCAAGCCAATGCTCGCTTGACTCCATCACCAAGCCGACATGTTCCAAGTTCTCCACCAATGCCTGGCAAATCCCTTGAGACAATGGTCTCTTCTGCCCTGAACCCTGTCATGATGATGGAGTTGGCGATCCCGATGATGTTTGCAGCCTCACCGCTTGAACCGCTCCTGACAAGGAATTGGGAGGCAAGCAACTGTCAACTGTCATGAGGTCACCTGTCACTGTAAGACTGTTTGAAGATTATGTGCAACTGGGAAGCCATAGAGATGTTGCGTCCCATCGAAACACGTGCGGCATGGAATGAGACACCTTGCCATCCTCTGCCTTCAAAACGTGTTGCAAGGACGTGGTTGCAAAGAGCTGCGATGCTGCTTCATCTTCCTCAGATGTGTGAATGACATACAAAAAAACACACTGACTATTTTTTTAAGTGAATCTACTTATCACCAAGAATCTTCACCGCTCAAAACCTTGTGCATGCTCGCAATCTCTGTTTTCACATCCTCAGCCTCACTTGGATATTGAAAATATGTTGGAAACATAAGACTGACTATGACTATGGCAGCACTCCTGGTACAGGACTTTCACATGGCATTGCAGGGAGGATTGCCACACTTCAGGTGCCAATGCGACATGGTCAGTAATGGCCGACATAATGGTGAAATGATGATCAATGACAAAATGGACGACAGGGGACTATTTTGAGAGGTGATGGCAACGAACACATGACAAATGACAGTACAGTGGCAAATGACAGATGACAAACAGGTGACAGTGGTGCTTCATATCTCACTGAGTCTGAGGCAGGTTCCAGGGTTACTCTTTACAGCCTGAGTTCACAGAAGGCTGTTGTAACCGAGGGTTTCCGCAGTTCACACAAGGCTGTTGTAACCGAGGGTTTCAGGGGGTCAAGAAGAAGGCTGTTGTAGTTTCCGCAGTTCACACAAGGCTGTTGTAACCGAGGGTTTCTGGGGGTCAGAGTGCAACCCTGCCATGTAGACGGGCAACTCTGAGTTGCCGGTGGTCAGGGAGGGCTACACCAATTCATTTTGAGGCATGTTAGCTCAAAAATATTTTGACTCCCCCCCACCATGCCACCTGGCAACTCTGAGTTGCCTGGTGTCATCTGTGGATAACAGCCCAACCCCAGAAATAGACAGGTTGCTAGGACCTTGTCAAAGACTCAGACATTTCTGAGGCAACTCTCAGTTGCCGAGGATCTGGGCCATTTCTGAGGCAACTCTCAGTTGCCGAGGATCTGGGCCATTTCTGAGGCAACTCTCAGTTGCCGAGGATCTGGGCCATTTCTGAGGCAACTCTCAGTTGCCGAGGATCTGGGGGCCATTTCTGAGGCAACTCTCAGTTGCCGAGGATCTGGGGGCCATTTCTGAGGCAACTCTCAGTTGCCGAGGATCTGGGGTCCATTTCTGAGGCAACTCTCAGTTGCCGAGGATCTGGGTTTTGGAGTAACCGAGGATCTGGGTTTTGGAGTAACCGAGGATCTGGGTTTTGGAGTAACCGAGGATCTGGGTTTTGGAGTAACCGNTGGGTTTTGGGGTAACCGAGGATCTGGGTTTTGGGGTAACCGAGGATCTGGGTTTTGGAGTAACCGAGGATCTGGGTTTTGGAGTAACCGAGGATCTGGGTTTTGGAGTAACCGAGGATCTGGCTTTTGGGGTAACCGAGGATCTGGGTTTTGGAGTAACCGAGGATCTGGGTTTTGGAGTAACCGAGGATCTGGGTTTTGGGGTAACCGAGGATCTGGGTTTTGGGGTAACCGAGGATCTGGGTTTTGGGGTAACCGAGGATCTGGGTTTTGGAGTAACCGAGGATCTGGGCTTTGGAGTAACCGAGGATCTGGGTTTTGGGGTAACCGAGGATCTGGGTTTTGGAGTAACCGAGGATCTGGGTTTGGGAGTAACCGAGGATCTGGCAGGGTGTGGGAGGATATGTTTTTTTGTTAAAGAGGATCTTTCAAAACGATTGTTTGCAACGAAACATGCACAGGCGAGTTGTTTTCTTTGGCATCGACATATTACATTAGGCCAAATCCAAACAAGGTTGAGTTTGCACACACAAAAACAAGTAAGTCCATAACGGTCCCAAAGTGGAGCTTTAAGGTTTCACACTTTGACAAAGACTATTGAATAAAAAAAATATGAGGCAAGGATTTCAACCGAAAAACACAGAGAACAGCATCTCTCGAGGGATCAAGGTCCTGCGACACTAAGTACTCAAAGATCCATGACACATTGTTGAGTAAGTGACAATTTGTGGCACTTCAATGGAATGAATGCTTGGCATGTCAAGAATTTTCTCAAAAATCTTGGGGCGTTACGTTGAAGTGAGTAGTAGATCATCTGGGTCGTCCATCACCGTCTCGAAAATGTCCCTTAGGAGCTGAAAACAACTTTTTGCAAGCCTTCAGTTTTCAGTGGCATGTATTATTAACATCCAATGAACGACAGAAAATAGCTATGATATATTGTGCGCAATCTAAATAGATATAATGTTACTAAAAAAATGGAGCACATCTACTCATGATATATTGTGCACATCTAAATTTGCAAGTTCATGGTGTGTCTGGAAGGCGCTCAGTTTTGTGGCAAGACCTCATGCTTCAATCTGAGTTGTGGGCGCCCAATCACTGGAGATGGGGTTGAAGATCCTTAAGCGTTGAATTGTCAGTAGGCTCCATCTGTCAGTTTCTGGGGAACCACATCCAAGAAGTCAGAAGGTTAAATTCTCAAGGGTGTCTCAATGTTTCCGTGGCAATTGCAGTGTTAACACATCATCACTCTGACAGTGGATCTTAGTGCAACACATGCTCATCTGCGAATGAATGCCTCCCACGGGGGTCACTCAAAAATGCCATGACATCATTATGATATATTATGACACAGACTCACAAAAAAGAGTGCAATCTACAGAAACGCAAACTGAAATAATCAGAAATCAAAAGAAGCAGTGCAGCACACACTTCGTTTCTCCTCATTTCCTGCGCTTCGGATGCTCTTGGCCAACAGATGCTGTCCAATGGTTGGCCGTCAGCATCTTCATCTTCTCACGGCAATGGCCAATGATAGCTGCATCAGCAGACTGCCACCTCACTGACAGGAGAGCTGACAGTAGACAGTAGACATTGAATTGACAGCAGTAGACATTACTTTGACAGTTTGACAGTTGACGTTTGAAGCAGCAAACAGCAACGGCAAACAACGGCTGCACCTTCTCTGGTCAGGATTAGCTTCACCTGTCACATGTCAAAAACTTGTCATGTCACATCACCTGTCACCTGTCACCTGTCACATTCAACACCACTGCTGTCATATTGCAGACATGAAACGTTGAAGGGCATTGAGGATCGCCAGTGTGAACTTGCGGCCATCTTCAGNCTGTCACCTGTCACATTCAACACCACTGCTGTCATATTGCAGACATGAAACGTTGAAGGGCATTGAGGATCGCCAGTGTGAACTTGCGGCCATCTTCAGAGAAAGTTGCCAAGCCCGCCAATGCCTGCAGAGATTGGGCCCGACATGAATAGAAGTCTTGGGGATAGATAGCACCTGTCATCAGAGCACCTGTCATTAGAGTTTCAATATGTTTTTTCCAAGTCTTACAGGGAGTGCGCTTCACAACCCAAACGTATGCAGGTCTTTCCCAAATAAGTTGCAGTCCAGGAACAACATAAGATGCCTCTGTCACCTTCAACTTCTGCAGGGCAAAACACACCGGGGCGCATNACGTATGCAGGTCTTTCCCAAATAAGTTGCAGTCCAGGAACAACATAAGATGCCTCTGTCACCTTCAACTTCTGCAGGGCAAAACACACCGGGGCGCATGCAGACTTCAGCTGCTCGACCACATCAAATGGGATGACTTGTGGTTCATCTGCTGGAGGATCTGGCTGAGCATGATCTGGCTGAGCATGATCTGGTGGAGGATGATCTGGCTCTTCTGGTTCTTTTTTGACAATTGTTGTCTTGGCTGCCTTGGCCTTGGAATTTTAAATCATTGTTCTTGGCACACAGGACACCGACATCATCACATCGATCATCAGGATGATCAAAAGGAACAAGTTTCAGAGTGACTCATATCATGAAGTTTTGTTACCATTACCAGTTGTCATGTCCAGGTCAAGCAGTCTCAGTCTGACAATTGGTCAATAAGAAAGAGCCAGTTACAATATTGAAAAACTGTGAAGGCTTTCAAAGAGCAATCATAAATTTGGCTAAAACAAAGCAAATCATGTCACATGCCCTTATGAAATTTTGTATGGCTGTATGGATGTATGGTTTGACACAAAAGAAAAAGGTACAACTACATTATAGTTGTACCTTTTTCTTTTGTGTCAAACATAATGTATGTATATGTGTGTTTGTGTGTATGTATGTTTGGATGGGTGACCAGCGACATGAAGGGTTAACACACATAGAATGTATATAGAATGGACAGAAATAATGAAAGTGTAGCCAAGACCAACAGAACCGTTTCCACTTTTGTATTTGGTGAGTATTCCAATTTTCTTTGAAAGTCACCAGTCAACTAGGCGCCTCCTGCAAATGGACCTCCAGAGCTTGCTGGCAGTTCGGGCTCAAGGTGTCCTGTTCCAAGGCCCAAGGCTCTGTGTTCAGCCTTGGCTCCGCAAAGATTCTGCTACATAACTTTTGGCCCCGTAAAGGTTCTGCTACATAACTTTTGGCCCTGTAAAGGTTCTGCTACATACTAACTGCTGGCCCCTTAAAGGTTCTGCTACATAACTTTTGGCCCCCTGAAAGGTACAAAAGTGTACCTACCATCGTTTTTATTTGTCATGTCTGGGCATTGCTAAAAAATGTACCGTCATCGGTCTGAATCCAACAAGTGAACCAAAACAAGTCAACTGTCTGTATCCAACAAAAGTCAACTGTCTGAAGTCAACTGTCTGAATCCAAGAAGCCCATGGTACGAAGGAAGAAACACCTTCTCTCCCATCATCCATGCTGCAAGCAAGGCCACAATTGCAGATCGATGCCTGCCGGCTGAACCTAAGTGCGCAAATCTATATCTCTGACATGTGACAGGAGGCAGGTTTGAGTGAACATCTTTTTTACTTACCAACACCTCTGGGTGTAGTCTGCCTGTATTCTGTGAAATAGGAAATTGAAATCCATGCTGAACCGCAGCTTCCATGTAGCCAGTAGCCAAGTGGCAAGTCAGGAG
>BGPT01001753.1:30845-43784 GCA_003297045.1 Symbiodinium sp. clade C Y103 | reverse complement strand
AATTCAACCATAACAAACAAAACAAGGACATTTCAGACATACTTTTGACTATTCAACCATCACAAACAAAACACCAAAGACCTCGAAAGATGAAAAGTCTCCCACCACAAGCGAAATCAAATCTTCCAAGGCACAAAGTCGCGAACGCATCTCTGATGTCACTGGCTCGAGTGGTTGCTGGCATCACAATGCTTGCAACAATTCCAGTTCATCGCTTCACATTTCATCATCCTATATTGTGTCGGAGTCCATGCCTTCTTGGGCCGGGCTTCATGGCAAATTGAACAGGTGAGCATCGCAACGACGATCACTGGCAGCGATACAGTAGTAGTAGTTAGTAGTAGTTAGTAGTAGTTAGTACTAGTTAGNCGCCATTTTGTTCACAAGCCATTTTGGCCATTTTGTTCACAAGCCATCATGTCAGCAAGAACTGCCGTCCACAAGTCAACTGTCCCGCAAGTCAAGGGACAGATGACCAAAATTAAAATTCCTGCTCAGCTGTCTAAGTGACAGATGACTATGTCAGGATGTTCAGGGAAACTCTGACTCTTGTAGTATTAAGGCCGTTCTGTTAGATGAATTTCCGGTATCTGTTGTGAAGACAGATGAAGAAAAAAAAAGGTCATCTGTTGTGAAGACAGATGCTTCCGGCTGTCCTGAAAGACAAATTAGTCAGTCAAAGACGTTGCAATCCTCTTGGGCATTCTCGGCGATCTTCTCCACGTCTCTCCAAGTGTAGACCTCAACAGCAAGAGACAGACGACAACACAACCGCATCACTGTTCGTTGTTGGGTATTTTGTCTTTCGAAGTGAGTAGGGTATTACCATTCAAGACAGACGACAACACAACCGCAAGTGACAAGCAACAACCCATAAAACAGAAAGCTTCACTCATCCCATAAACCATTCAATGTTCAAGTAACGTGATCGAGATGATGCGATCTGGTCAAGTGGACGAGCCTTTCCAAGGATAAAATGTACTTTTCCAAGAAGTCTCTCCACTGCCAGCATGGCAACCAATTTTCTCGGACCGCACTCATGATCTTCACGACTGCGGGGTCTTGCTCCATGCAGTCCAAGCTCAGCATGCTCTCGATTAAATCGCCGAGCTGCACTTCATTGCTGCAACGTCCCAGCCTTATGACTGTCCCATCCCATCATCGGAACTGAAAAGTAAACATATATCATATAAAGGACACTGAATTGAAACACCTGGTTGAAGCCATGTTCACTTGAGAAGAAAATCAGTGCTGTCCAAGAAAATTGGACACCATGCTGGCTGTCCAAGAAAATTGGACACCATGCTGGTGTTGGAGGAACTTTTGAAAGTAAACATATATATATATATATATATACATGTATATAGAAAATAAAGAGTGAATGCAAGTAAACATATGTATATATATATATATATTTATGAGGTGGATGAAACTTCAACCATATAAATGCCAAGCAGCACGATTGGGCACAGCAGTCTGACCGTCAAGGCGTAGACTGCATTGCCAGGGTCGTGCCATTTGACTGGTCCAGGGATGTCACTGCGGCCTGCAAGTAGGGATGATGGCAGAGTCTGCATAACTTTTTTTCACATGGCTGGTCACAGCACAACTATGAAGTTTGGCATTTGCATTTTGATTTCCTGCTAATGCCTTGTAATAATGGCTCAAAATTGAAGTTGTTCAATGATTCATTCAAAACTTCAATCATACCATCAATGGCCATCAAGGCACTCACAGCTCCAAAGTAGCTCAACTGTTTCCTCGTCAAGTGCGGCAGGTCCATAAGTCGGGTGAATCTCGCCGCGATGAAGCTGCTGTTCAATTGACCCATCTGATGAAGCGAATGCCTTGGCTGAAAGAAAAAGGACATGTCAGACATATGTCAGACGTCAGACAATTCAACTGTCACACANGCTGTTCAATTGACCCATCTGATGAAGCGAATGCCTTGGCTGAAAGAAAAAGGACATGTCAGACATATGTCAGACGTCAGACAATTCAACTGTCACACACAAAAAAAGGAAATGTCAGAAATATGTCAGCTGTCAGACAATTCAACCATCACGAACAAAAAAGGAAATGTCAGACATATGCCAGACATCAGAAAATTCAACCATAACAAACAAAACAAGGACATTTCAGACATACTTTTGACTATTCAACCATCACAAACAAAACACCAAAGACCTCGAAAGATGAAAAGTCNAATTCAACCATAACAAACAAAACAAGGACATTTCAGACATACTTTTGACTATTCAACCATCACAAACAAAACACCAAAGACCTCGAAAGATGAAAAGTCCCCCACCACAAGCGAAATCAAATCTTCCAAGGCACAAAGTCGCGAACGCATCTCTGATTTCACTGGCNAAAACACCAAAGACCTCGAAAGATGAAAAGTCCCCCACCACAAGCGAAATCAAATCTTCCAAGGCACAAAGTCGCGAACGCATCTCTGATTTCACTGGCCCGAGTGTACAAGTTGCTGGCATCACAATGCTTGCAACAATTCCACTGCATCGCTTCACATTTCATCATCTTATATTGTGTCGGAGTCCATGCCTTCTTGGGCCGGGTTTCATGGCAAATTGAACAGGTGAGCATCGCAACGACGATCACTGGCAGCGATACAGTAGTAGTAGTTAGTAGTAGTTAGTAGTAGTTAGTACTAGTTAGNCAAATTGAACAGGTGAGCATCGCAACGACGATCACTGGCAGCGATACAGTAGTAGTAGTTAGTAGTAGTTAGTAGTAGTTAGTACTAGTTAGTACTAGTTAGTAGCAGTTAGTAGTAGTTAGTAGTAACGGCTTTGTGCCTTCATGGAAGATTTGATTTTTCGCTTGTGGTGGGAGACTTTTCATCTTTCGAGGTCTTTGGTGTTTTGTTTGTGATGGTTGAATTGTCTCACGTCTGCCATATGTCTGACATGTCCTTGTCCACTGACTTTGTATCGCTGCCAGCTTCAAAACTTGNTTGGTGTTTTGTTTGTGATGGTTGAATTGTCTCACGTCTGCCATATGTCTGACATGTCCTTGTCCACTGACTTTGTATCGCTGCCAGCTTCAAAACTTGTGCCAAACAGGCTGCAAATTGACTAATGAGACATGAGCAATGTTGGATCATTTGGGATGAAGCGTGCTGATCCAGGAAAAAGTGTGGGTTAATTTTTTAAAACATATTGAAAACTGGATTCGGGTTCCTTGCAAGTGTGTGGCAATATGGATTCATGATTTACGGTTTAACCAAGCACTGGAGTCCTTTAACTTTAGTTCACGTAACCTTCAACTATCTACCGACCAGACTTTGATGGTAGACAGGCTTAGACAGGTGACTAGTTTTTTGCTGACTCGTGGAAAAAATTCTGAACTGAGTCTCAAGCTGGGCTTTGCCACTGAGGGTGTTCGTACCTGGCAATGAAATTTAATGACAAAATCTTGAATCTTGAAACGTGGTCGGAATGACAAGAAAGAATGTAAAAAATTGGCAACTGAAGATCCAAGCCTGAAAATCCAAGCTTCAAACTGGCCCTCTTTTGTTCTCAAATTCGCCATCCTAACTTGAAACTTTTCTACATAAAATGTTCAANCTGAAGATCCAAGCCTGAAAATCCAAGCTTCAAACTGGCCCTCTTTTGTTCTCAAATTCGCCATCCTAACTTGAAACTTTTCTACATAAAATGTTCAACCGTTGTGTTGAGCCAAGTGACAGATGCAAAGAAAAAGAAACAAGTTGCATTCACTGAGACATGGACTCCTCAGGCCCACCTTCAAAAATACATAGAAATTGAGATCAATTAACTGGTAGCTGGTGACAAGTAACTGGTGTCTTTGATGACAGATGACTGATGACAGTTGGCTGACTACACCTTGTTCGAGACTCTACGTTCCGGAGCCTTGAAAGTGATGTTCGTACCTGGCAAGATTGCAAAGAAAAAGAAAAAAGTGGCATTCACTGAGACATAGACTCCTCAGGCCCACCTTCAAAAATACATTGAAATTGAGATCAATTAATTAACTGGTAGCTGGTGACAAGTAACTGGTGTCTTTGATGACATATGACTGATGACAGTTGGCTGACTTGTGGAACAAGCTCTGAGATGCAAGCGGAGCCTTGAAAGTGATGTTCGTACCTGGCAAGATTGCAAAGAAAAAGANTGTGGAACAAGCTCTGAGATGCAAGCGGAGCCTTGAAAGTGATGTTCGTACCTGGCAAGATTGCAAAGAAAAAGAAAAAAGTGGCATTCACTGAGACATGGACTCCTCAGGCCCACCTTCAAAAATACATAGAAATTTGGATCAATTAACTGGTAGCTGGTGACAAGTAACTGGTGTCTTTGATGACAGATGACTGATGACAGTTGGCTGACTTGTGGAACAAGCTCTGAGATGCAAGNAGCTGGTGACAAGTAACTGGTGTCTTTGATGACAGATGACTGATGACAGTTGGCTGACTTGTGGAACAAGCTCTGAGATGCAAGCGGAGCCTTGAAAGTAATGTTCGTACCTGGCAAGATTTCAAAGTAAATATTATTGTAAAAATCTTGGATCTTGCATGATGAGCTAATCATGTCCAACTGCAGGTCAGTCGTTTGAATCGTTTGATCTGGATCAGATTTTTTTTTCAAAGCTCGTGCCAATGCTAATATCAAGCGTCAAACATGATTACCTGCAACTTCATGGTCTGGTTGTCCTTCATGATCACTCCAAACTTGAACTCATCTGGGAACAACGGGGTGATGANAATATCAAGCGTCAAACATGATTACCTGCAACTTCATGGTCTGGTTGTCCTTCATGATCACTCCAAACTTGAACTCATCTGGGAACAACGGGGTGATGACAGTCAGCCTTCCATCAGGGTGGTCTTCGAAAACTCCTGTCCCCAATGCCAATCGCATCCGTTCTGCGAAAGCAGCGCCNTGGGAACAACGGGGTGATGACAGTCAGCCTTCCATCAGGGTGGTCTTCGAAAACTCCTGTCCCCAATGCCAATCGCATCCGTTCTGCGAAAGCAGCGCCAGAGCTCAGTGGGACAATCCTGACACAAGACTCAAAGAACATCAAATATTTGAAGCTTAGACTGAATCATCCATGATATCATCTAGAATTCATCTAGAAAATTTGACTTCAATTTCAATTCAGGCTCATCTCCAATTGCACATCTTCAGGTTTAAAGGTAGGAAACCACTGATTCATCTCATCCCTGAACATCCATGGGCTCTTCCACATCTTCGTGAACGGCTTCTGCGACCGCGACATGGGGTGCATAGTGGCACGTGACAGATGACAGGTGACAGGTGACAAATAAATTTGGTTTCGGATTCCCTGGATCTTGTCAATGGCTGCATGCAAATTCAAATGCAACATTCATCCACTAAGTGTCAAATGATTTCATCCAAAATAACGGTTGAAATTTCATGACTTGGAACTGTGGCTATTTCCCAAAAACATGCAAAAAGGAACATACAGTGTTTGGCTGAAAACAACATCGACTGAGAATCATTTTCAGGAACTCACCACAGCTGCATCCCCTCAGGTGGAAATTCTCTAAGGTGCTGGCCTTGCCCAAAGAAGTCTGCATCCCCAATGGCAGGGCCACATCTCAACATTTAGATGTGCAAATGAATTTTGCAATTTAAAGTCAAACGCATCGCCTGCCGCCTGTCAAGATATTATTCAGAAAACAAACAATTTATGAAGATGGTTTATGTTGAACTGTTTCTCTTGAAACAAATCGGAATCCTGTACCTGTACCTGCTTCACTTGCTATCACTTGCACCTGTCATTGTTAGTCCACGTGTTGTTGATGGAAAGTCCCCTGTCACAAACTGTCACAAGTCAATACCTTTCAATGGCAAGTCCAAAATCCAAAACCATTAGACACTGTCACCTNTCACAGGTGGGCTACGCTGGGAAGCTCACCTGTCACCTGTCACCTGTCACAATATGGATTACAATTGAAACCGGCACCTGTCACCTGTCCCCTTAGAAACTCACCTGTTCCCAGAACCTGACCTGTCACCTGTCACCTGACACCCTTAACCCCTGTTACCCTGTTACCTCTCATCTATTACTAGTTCTTTTTTAGAATTCTTGTAACATTTTTTGAATTCGGAGGAATACTCATTTGGTCATTGTGAGGTGGTAGACCAATAGGTTTTAAGAACCTCTCTTGTAGAAATCTTTTACAGGGCCCTGCCTTGATAGCGCACCAGTTATAGGTGACAGGTGACAGGTCCACGTGATTATAAGCACCCAGATAGATGTCAGGTGGAAAGAGTCAGTTGACTAGTCAGTTAGCACATCAGCCAGTAGTTGCCACATAATTCATTCACCTTCCACTGCGCCACGCCGTGGCTCAAGACTGAGTGTCAATCAGTCAGTGAGCATAGTCAATCAGTCATTCAGCAATCCACCCCATTGCCTTTTACACNCCACTGCGCCACGCCGTGGCTCAAGACTGAGTGTCAATCAGTCAGTGAGCATAGTCAATCAGTCATTCAGCAATCCACCCCATTGCCTTTTACACAAGACATGAAAGCACCAGATGCAAATGAATTACCCAAATGCCCTGGCACTGGCTTATTCACACCATTCGGGAGATGTGCGCTTTTGATTCGGTTCACCCAGGCGACAGGCATTCGCAGAGCTACCACTTGCCGATCTTGACGCCGCGTCAATTCTTGCGGACAAAGACTGCTGACCTGCAGCAGGCCCACGGCCTCCTGGAGCCGCACGAGAAGATGCGACTCAATACTGTCATGACCCCGTCTGAGTACCAAGCCTTTGCAGCCGTGAACGGCGTGAGCTTTCCGGACAAGGGTTTCAAAGTCTGTGTGACTTTTTGTTTTTCTGTGAGCAGGGTTGCAAGGTTTTCATGCCGGCTCGATAGCGCGTTTGTTTTTTTTTATTTCCTTCACCATTTCATTCAGTCACCAGGACATAGCCACTAGGCCCAAGGCGAAGCTGCGGGTCCCACGTGCTGTCGCAGCGGCAGACTGCCAGATAAAGGGTTGTGTTTTTTTTCTGTTCTGAGGTGGGTGATAGAATAAGGGGATTCCCACGTATTTTTTGTATACAGGATTGCTCCATGTAAAGCCTTTTTTGTCTGGCCGCTGGCCGTGCTTTCAATTTTTTCACGGCTGCCAATGAGGCTGTGTCTGAGTCTGACACCGCCGAAGAGCGAGACTGAGGTTTCAAAGCGCGAGGCCAGCGACGCCGAGGCTCGGGGAAAAAGACATGTCACCATGGCGTGTTCATGTTGTAGCGATGTTGCACAGACGACTTAATGGCTTCTTTCTGCCCTGACAGACTTCGAAGAGCTGGGTTGCGCTCACCGACACAGACACGAAGAAGCTGAAACTGAGCGACGCCGCTGGCGCTGCGAAACCTGCACCTTCAGGGTTAGCCTACAAAGCCATGCCAGTGCCAGCGCAGACGGGCCAGCTTGACTTGCAGACGACTTCCAAGGCCGCTGGCCTTGCCCCGTCGATGCCCAAGCATACTCCTAGTGAGCCGCCGCCGGCCAGGCAGGAGTACGAGTCAGAGGCAGAAAAGACGGGCAGGATGGCAGCTCCAGTAACGCCTCGGCTGTGTCGGCCGCTGGCCCTGCTCCGGAGCTTGCTGACTTTTCCTTGGGTGATTTAAAGAATGTGGTGACCTCCTTGGCCGCGCTCGACGCTTGCCTCGTGCATTTTTCTTCTGCGGCCTCCTCAAAAGGTTCCACCCCAGAGGCCACTCTGGAACCGGCTGCTGCGAACGCACCTGAAAGTGCAGATGAGGCAATGACGGCTGATGCTGCAGTTTCAGAGGCTGATTATGGAGGTGATGGTGAAGAGGAGACTGAGGGGAAGACTTGGGAAGAGTTGGGCCCCAAGCAGTTGAACGCGTCGCCAGAAGCTCTCAAGCGCCTCACTGACTTTTTAGGCCAACACAAGACAAACCTGGAGAAGCTCTTGGATCAGCAGGAAAGCAAGGAGAAGGCGGAGACCGCCGCTGGCGAGGTTTTTAATACCTTGATGCGGCAGGAGTGGTCCAACGCAGCCGATCTCATTGAGAATCTCCGCCCAGAGCAGCCTGACTCCATGATTGACTACTCGGGGATGACTCTTCTCCACCATGTTGTCAGGAGCTTCAACCTCCGGCTTATTCTTCAACTTGTGGAGAAGCGCCCGAGTTTGGCGAACCGTCCCACTGCGCCCAACAGGCAACCGGCACTGGACCCCGCTCATGATTTTCTATATATATTTTCTGCAACCTCAATTCCCCGGCGCCTAGCTCGCCGCGGGCGGAGTCTGAGAAGGACATCGGCTACCTCTTGTGTCAACACATGTCTCTCGACGGCCTCAATGTCCGCGGGACTACGTACCGCACGGCCACGCACATTGCTGCGTCTCGCTCTAAGTGGAGCATGGTGAAAAACATTTTGTACCGCATCAACGACCTTGGGGGAAAGGCAGCGGTCATGAACCACACAAAAATGGTGAACAACAATGTTGCAGGGCTGCATTATTTTTCATTCCATATGTCTTTTTCCCCGCAAAATAAAATGACTTAGTGTAGGAATCAAATATCAAATAAGCCCTCCCTAGTTTCTTTGATGGATGCATATGGATGGATACCGCGCACTGCCCGCCCAGGGCCGGAACATTGTCGACATTGCGCTGAATATTAACATGGCTTTGGCCCGCTATTTGCAGGATCACTGGCAAGCCGAGCCTTCGCATCCTCCGCCTTCCCGCTCGGATTGGAATGCATACAGGCACAGGCTGGATATATGTTTTTCAAAAGGAGGGTGTCGTGTGTTCAATTACATAAGAATGATATATTTTGAGAAGTGTTTGACAAGACCCGATTTGATGAATATGATTTCTTTTTGATGCGTATAATTTATACCATATATACCCGGAATATACCCGTAGAAAAGTTACATATGCACCATCGTTACAGGTAATCATGAAACATGCATGGAATAAAAGAATATTTAAATTAGGCATATATATATATATACACACCTAAATATACACACAAATATATATATATATCTCTCTCTCTCTCTCTCAAAAACCATATGATACATATTTCCCCTATACGGATTTATACTATGAGGCCTCGAGATTCGTACTATGACCGTGACCAAGATCGAGATGGTGGCTGCGATAGCCGCAGTTATGGAAGCGGCTGGCGCCAAGAGTGAGCGTCGCATGGGCGCTGCTCAGGTTTCCAGCTAATGTTTTTCGCAAAGAATAATTTCAACAGGCGACGCCACCAATGCATTTGGTGTTGATGGGAATTTATCTACACTGTTTGAAGATAATTGTTTTTTGTTTTGCAAGAGCGCCCGCAGATTTGCCAAAAAGCACGATGGGTTGGAAACCGGCCTCTATGGCCACGTCTCCCTGTCGCCGACAGCTTGGCGGCGAAAGCTTGGAGCAGTCATTGGTTTCTTTGGCAGCCCGCAGGGCAGTATGTTTGAAAATCTTGAGATGTTTGAAAGTTTGAAACATATATCTACCATGTCACGACTTGATTGTTTCGCTTTGGGCGTGCCACGCCCCAGTGACCTTTTGCACAGTTGCTCCCTGCACGTTCCGCCAGCTGGAAAAAAAGCGCGCTTGCAGCCTGCCGTTTTCTCAAAGGTCTGAGTGGGCGCAGCCCCTGTCCGCAGCCCCTGTCTTAAGAGTTTAAAGCTATCAATTTTTCAACCAGTTGTTCATGGACACGTGGCTGTGTGTGCATTTTTTCTGTTGTTTGTTTTTCAGGGGTTCCGGCCTTCCCTGCCAGGACCTCCTTTGCACATATGTGGTGGTTGCTGCAGCGGTCGAGATGAAGCGGTGGACAAAGCCCAGAAGCTGATCGAGTCCGAGGTCTTGAAGCCAATGCCGCTGCCTGCTATGAATAAATGGACAAAGGTGGCGCCCACTGTAGCTCACATTGCTTTGCTTGGCCTGTTTCACAACGGTTTTGTGGTGGACGCTTTCAAGGCTGAGTTTGGCGAGTTGCAGGATGAGGAGTCCGACCTCAGCAACAACGAAGATGACAAGCTGGGGGTTCCAGCCAACGAAGCCAGAAAGTGGCGACTCCTTGCGAGAAGGCGAAATATGCGTGCCACTAGTTTTCTGGCGGAGGCCCAGTCGCTGTGGATTAACTTGCTATGGTGCCGCCTGGCCAGCAGCACCATGATTTTGCACGCGATGCTGTTCAAAAATGCAACGTGGTTCACAGACAGATCTCCGCGGGAGTTGTCCAGGGGTCGCCATTTGTTCGCCACATTTTGCGACCCGGAGTCAAACCCTGCTTGGGCCAATTTGCAAGAGTTGTTGGGAATTTTGAAAGATCCAGAGCCTTTTTTGGCTCTTTTGGTCTGGAAGTTTGGCCCGGTTGCAGAGTGGCCGCAGCCACGGCGGCGAATTGTCCGGAAAGCAACTATGGTGATGGCTGGGCAGCAGGCTCGCAAATTGATCTTGCCCTGGCGGCAATATCCTTGGCGTTTGTGGCCGCTGGCCTTGAAAGATGTGGACGAAGCGAAGCGCAAAGAGTGCGCCCANTGGCGTTTGTGGCCGCTGGCCTTGAAAGATGTGGACGAAGCGAAGCGCAAAGAGTGCGCCCAAGATCTGCTGAGGAGCCATACTTGCTGTTTGGACAGCGGCTTTTCCAACCGGCTGAGAAATTTGTATCCCGGTGAGACGGAGTTGCTGAGCTCAGATGTTCGAACATTTTTGGCCGCAGTGTTCGAGCGGATTGCGCCGACATCTACATTTATTGAGCACCGATTTGCTCAATTCACCAACTGGTGTGAGAATCAGCCAAAGTTTGCCACTTTGGCCGCCAAGCACGTGACTAGCTTCTGCAAGGGCGCTGCCCAATCNGTGAGAATCAGCCAAAGTTTGCCACTTTGGCCGCCAAGCACGTGACTAGCTTCTGCAAGGGCGCTGCCCAATCCTGGAGAAACAAGCACCCCAACCACAAGAAACCAAACCACAGGCAGAGGCCAATTTGGGCGCAAGACAAAGTGAAGCGCGCCACTGGATACAACATGTTTCTCTGTGAGTTTCTAAAAAAACATGCAAGGGCGGTCTTTCAGAGGAGATGATGGCCGCTCGGATTTTGTGCAAGAAGCATCAGCTGCTTGGCAGAGGCTTTCGCAAGGAGAAAGCTTCGTATGGCATGAGAGCCCGGGGTATGAATAGCTTGAGAAAAAGGAGCGCAGGCAGCTTGGAGGAAGAGGAGCTTGGTGCAGATGACAGCGGAGGTTTGTGGGGCATGACAAATATGTGTTTATTGTATAGTCCTTTGCTAAACAAACTACCCATATGAACTAGGTTGCAGTGAAATAATCAAGTCTTCTGGAAAGTGAGTTTGGCATACCAAGAGATTTTCACATTTCTTGGCAAATATGTGTTTATTGTGTAGTTATTTGCTCAACAAATTACACATATGAATTATGTTGGAAAATGAATTTGCACCCAAGGTGCTGGCGACATAGTTCCTCAACTGCATCCCACGTCTGATGATCATACTCAGATTTCATCAGCATGGCTTTAGGGTACCATCCCTGCAATGACTGGGGCACAGCCCTGTACCTTAGCTTGTAGCATGTAGCTGCTTGTTTGATTCAAATACCAGCCAATTGCTTTTGGAAATACAAACATGGTGCACTATTTTGTTCACATACCAGCAACTTGCTCTTGAAAATGCAAAAAGTCTAAACACACAGCAAGGAACTCAGCAGCCAAGGCTTCAAACCGAGTATAGTCTTGCCTTCTCCAAGCAACACATAGATCCCTCACCTTCATCATCCACCCATGTCTCTGTCGCTCTGTGGTTGTGGTGCTTTGTCCAATGGGGTGTGGTGTTGCTGTGGTTGCTGATCCACCCATGTCTCTGTCGCTCTGTGGTTGTGGTGCCTTGTCCCATGGGGTGTGGTGTTGCTGTGGTTGCTGATGATAGCCTTGCAGGAGGTGGAAAGGATGGTGGGGTTGGAACCAGTGCAGGTGGTGGTGGTGGGTCCAGTGGAGGTGGTGGTGGTNGCTGTGGTTGCTGATGATAGCCTTGCAGGAGGTGGAAAGGATGGTGGGGTTGGAACCAGTGCAGGTGGTGGTGGTGGGTCCAGTGGAGGTGGTGGTGGTGGTAAAACTGTTGAAACATAGGCTGGCACAGGTGGAGCATGGCTGGCAGAGGAAGCATGGCTGGCAGAGGAAGCATGGGCTCTATGAGCCACCAAAGAGCTTCTGTGCGCTGGTGAGCCAACAGGAGGGGAAGCATGGCTGCCAGAAGGTGGGATGGCTGGCTCAGGTGGAGCATGGCTGCCAGAAGGTGGGATGGCTGGCTCAGGTGGAGCAAGGCTTCCAGAGGGTGGGATAGCTGGAGGATGGCTGGCCACTGTTGTGGCAGCTCTGCTTGGGGTTACCCTTCTTTGGCTTGGTCTTGGAGTTTCCCCTGTGCTGGATGCCTTTCTCTTAGCAGACCTCTTAGGAGAGGCTTGAAGCTGAGAAAGGCTCCACCTCCTATCCTCTCTCCTTCGTTCCACAACCTGCTCATATATTTTGGCAGATATAATATGGAACTTAGGAGTCCCTCCACTCCCACAGTTGGGGTTCAGTGCTGGCACTGACAAATCCCCATGGGGAACCTTCATACTGTCCACCCCAAACTGCACATCCTTGCTCTGACAAGAAGCAAGTGGCANAGTTGGGGTTCAGTGCTGGCACTGACAAATCCCCATGGGGAACCTTCATACTGTCCACCCCAAACTGCACATCCTTGCTCTGACAAGAAGCAAGTGGCAACCCATCCATGTCGTACAAAACCCAAGCACATTCACATTCCCTCCAAGCAAGGAATGCTTCAGGCTTATAGGCAGTTTGACTGGATGATTTGGAGTCCACCTTATAGATGTACTGATAGTCCTGGAAAAATGGAGTTTTCCAAAACTTC